>BQNB010006799.1:0-91485 GCA_026074375.1 Tanacetum coccineum
TTTTAAACGACTTTTTGGTCGTTCTTATATTATCTTGTGTTATTGATCTGAGAAGTAACACGCCCCGGATCGTTATTCCGCTATGACCCAATTTGGGGGTGTTACAGATAAAGACAGAAGAAAGGATAAAGATTGTTTAGAGAACAAGATTACTTACGTGATAAGTATTAGTTATTTATGAAATAGATCATAGAGAATATTCTAATTCTTAAAAATATATTGTAAATCGACTAGGACTCCTTGGTGTATAAAAGGAGATCCTAGGGCATAGAGTTTGACATCATAATCTAATCTTTTTTTTTATATCATTTTAGCTTCAAGGTTTTGTAACCCTAATACTAGTTAGAGTATTCGTATTAATATATTGAAGCTTTGTTTGTTAATATGTATGTTCATTAGAATTACTGTTCTAGTGCATATTCTTCTTATTGATCAAAGATTAGATTTCGCATAATCTTTGATATATTTTACAAAGTTTCTATCATAGTTGTGTTGGATATATCTAGCATAACTAAACCTTACACAAGCTAAGGAATTCAAGATTTATTCAAGTGGGATCAACAAAACAAGAATGTTGTAGATTTGCTTACAAAAGCTTTCGATGTAAGTAGATTTCAATATTTGATTGCTAGTATTGGAATGACTAATCTTTATGTATTTATCTCTTTATGTTTTGTGGAGTTTTGTATGAATTAGTATTATTATTCATGTCATTAAAAGTTTCTGCTGCTAGTTATACTTAATACTGTTGCGTTTCTGTTATTAGTTATACTTAATACTGATGGTATTATTAACACTGTGATAGTTGAGAAAATTACTATGGCTTGTATTTTCTTGGTTTTTAGACTAACATTTTGCATGAAAAGCAAAGAAATGTGTTAGATTGATAATTAAAGAGTTGTGTAAAAACAGACAGAGAAAATTGTGAGTAAAAAGAATTGAGAGAAAGTAAAAACAAACAGAGAGAATTGTGAGCTAAAAGAATTAAGAGAAAGCAAAAACAGACAGAGAGTTTTTGTAATCCAAAATGTTAAATTGATGATGGAAAAATTGTTTAGAATGAAATTGGAGTTAATGCTGGTGACTCAAAGTTCATACTGTTAGGCATAACTTACTACTGCTGGTTGTAACTTATGTGTAGGCATAACTTACTACTGTTGGTTGTAACTTAATGCTGCTAGGCATAACTTAATGCTGCCAGATGAATGTTTATGTTGTTGAGGGTAAATTTCATAAATACTTCGATTAAGGGTTTCAATCAATCATTCAATCGATTTCACACTTTCAAATACTCTCTAAATATAAACCATTACTCAACCATCAACCTCTCAACCTAAAAAGATACAAAAACCTAGGAAGCCTAAAAAGAACACTAAGGTACCTCAGCCTAGTGGTTCTACAAATAATGTTGCAGATAAGGTTGTCTATAAGGAGTTGGATAACAGTTTGGTGAGGGCTGCCACTATTGCTTCTAGCTTAGAAGCAGAGCAGGATAGTGGTAACCTCATTAAGACCTGGTCTAAGGTAACACCTAATGAAGCTGGTTCCTAAGGAACTACTTCAGGTGGTGGTCCCAAGCGCCAATAAACTATGGGGATACAAATGCTCAAACTAGGTTGAGAAGTATCAAAAAGCATCTAATGATTCATTCACACCCCACCCCCCACCCCTTCCTACTCGAGGAGTTAGCACACACCTCAGTGATAAGGATTGTATGAAACTTATGGATATTAATGGATTTTGATACAAATTGCAACAAAGAGTTCTTGACTGGAGAACACAAAGACTGCTCAAGCTCAAGAGATTACAAGTTTGTGAAAACTGAGAGTCAAGAAGTTAGAAAAGAAAGGAGGGGTCAAGAACTCACAAGCTCAAAAGATTATTACAAGAGTTGGAGATCTACAAGAGGATATCTCTGATGAAAAAGTTTGGGTGATAGGAGATGCATCTAAACAGGGGAGGAAAATTGATGACATTGATAAAGATGCAGAGATTACATTGGTTGATGAAACTCAGGGGATGTATGGTGATGATCTAATGTTTGATACAAGTGTTCTTGATGAAAAAGAAGTGTTTGCAGAACAGGATATGGCTGAAAAAGATATTAATGTGGCTGAAAAGGAAGTTAGTACTGCTGATCCAGTTACTACTATTGGTGACGTAGTTACTTACTGCGGATGTTGAGATTTGTTACTTGTCAGTCAACATGAACTATAATATTGATGATATGACTCTGCTAGACTTTAATTAGAGATCAGAAGTGTAAAAACCCAAAGGTAAGAAGGGTTAGATGATAGGGAGCGACGTGAATCTTACAACAAGAACATACCTCAACAACTTACCATCAAAAGATAAAGGTAAAGCTATCATGGAAGAGCCTAAGAAACCAACAAAAAGAAAAGATCAAATTAGGCATGATGAGGAAGTTGCTCAAAGACTTCAAGCTCAAATGCAAGCTAAACTAGAGGAAGAAGATAGGCTTGTAAGACAAAGAGAAGAAGAAGCCAACATTGTTTCATAGGATAATATGCAAGCAATGATATATGTTGATTATCAAATGGCTCAAAAAATGCAAGCAGAAGAACAAGAGAAGTTGAGTATTGAAGAGAAGTCCAAGTTGTTTGTACAACTCTTGGAAGCAAGAAAGAAACACTTTGCAGCAATAAGAGCAAAAGAAATGAGGAACAAACCACCAACTAAAGCTCAAAAGAGAAATACAATGTCTACTTATCTGAAAAACAGGACTGGATACAAGCACAATCAATTGAAGAACAAAATATTTGATGATATTCAGAGAGAATTTGTCAATCTATGGAAAGAGGTTATCAATTTTGTAGATTATAGTCAGAACTGGTAGAAGGCAGTCAGAAAAGAGCAAGAGAAGAGCTGATGCAAGAAAGTGCAAAGAAGCAGAAGGTAGATGATGACTAAGAAACAACAGAGCTTAAAAGTCTAATGGAAGTCATGCCAGATGAAGAAGAGGTTGCACTTGATGCTATTCCTTTGGCTGTTAAGTCTCCAAGCATTCTTGACTGGAAAATTCATAAAGAGGGGAAGAAAAGCTATTACCAGATAATCAGGGCTGATGGAAGTTCAAAGATGTACTTAGTGTTCAGTCATATAATTGAAAGTTTTGACAGAGAAGACTTGGGAAACTTGTACTATTAGGTTAAAAGCTAAGTATGGATCAACAAGACCAATGGAGGACTTGAATTTAGTTTTATATGGAGATTTGAAGATAATGTTTGAACCACATGTAGAGGATAATGTATGGAAAATCAATCAGACTACAAAGTATTGGATTGGAAGCTATATGATTCATGTAGAGTACGTTCATTGAGGAAGAAAAATGTGCACATTCATATGTTGGTAGAAGAAATCCTCTTTACAGCAACGTACAATCCATAGACTATGCTAAATAGGAAGCTGCAAGCTGATCATTGGAATGAAATGTGTTATCAGCTTCTTAAGATCACCAAAAAATAGCTCAAGAATCAATTAAGTGTTTGGAAGCATCCTCCTGGTAATTGATGAAGCTTTGAATGAAACTTGATGATTTTGAAGAAGAATATCAAGTTTAGGGGTGGATTGTTGGGATTAAAAGCCTTCTTAAAGTTACTACTGATAAGGTTTGTGTTACTGCTGCTAAGCAAAAGTTAGTGTTGTTCATTAACTTTAATGAAAAATATGCTAAGTAGTTAGTGCTGCTAGTATAAAAGATGGTCATGCTTAGGTAAAGTTATACTGGATGGAGAAGATTGAAGAAAATTTCTAAGTTGTTATACTGCTTGTACACAGTAATTATTTGTTTATCACGTTTGCTGGTGTATAACAGTTACTACTGCCGAATGCTAAGTTTATGACTGCTAGTACCAAAAGTTACAACTGCTCAAAGATTAAGATGTCTGAAATGAGTTTCTAGCTGTCAGAAAATGAATGGATAAGACAAAGAAAGGATAAAGATTGTTTAGAGAACAAGATTACTTACATGATAAGTATTAGTTATTTATAGAATAGATCATAGAGAATATTCTAATTCTTAAAAATATATTGTAAATCGACTAGGACTCCTTGGTGTATAAAAGGAGGTCCTAGGGCATAGAGTTTGATATCATAATCTTATCTTTTGTTTTGATATCATTTTAGCTTCAAGGTTTTGTAACCCTAATACTAGTTAGAGTATTCGTATTAATATATTGAAGCTTTGTTTGTTAATTGTGCTGATTTTGTGTTCATAGAATTACTGTTCTAGTGCATATTCTTCTTATTGATCAAAGATTAGATTCTGCATAATCTTTGATATATTTTACAAAGTTTCAAAAAACAAAGCATATATAGATTAGACACCATTTTATTAGAGATTGCAATGATAAGAAATTGATTCAAATGGTCAAAATCCATACTGACAAGAATGTTGTAGATTTGCTTACAAAAGCTTTTGATGTAAGTAGATTTCAATATTTGATTGCTAGTATTGGAATGCTAAATCCTTAAAAGTCTTTTATCTCTTTAAGTTTTTGTAGAGTTTTGTATGAATTAGTACTGTTATTCATGTCATTAAAAGTTTCTGTTGTTAAGTATAATTAGTACAGCTAGTTATACTTAATACTGCTGCGTTTCTGCTGTTAGTTATACTTAATTCTGATGGTATAATTAACACTGTGATAGTTGAGAAAATTGCTATGGCTTGTATTTTATAGGTTTTTGGACTAACATTTTGCAGGAAAAGCAATTAAATGTGTTAGATTTATAATTGAAGAGCTATGTAAAAAAACAGACAGAGAGAATTATAAGTAAAAATAATTAAGAGAAAGCAAAAACAGATAGAGAAAATTATGAGCTAAAAGAATTGAGAGAAAGCAAAAACAGACAGAGAGTTTTTATGATGACGGAAAAATTGTTTAGAATGAAATTAGAGTTAATGCTGGTGACTCAAGGATAATGCTACTAGGCATAACTTACTACTGTTGGTTGTAAGTTAATGCTGCTAGGCATACCTTAATGATGCCAGATGAATGTTTATGCTGTTGTGGGTACTTTCATAAATACTTCGATTAAGGGTTTCAATCAATCATTCAATCGATTTCACTCTTTCAGATACTCTCTAAACATAAACCCTAACTCAATTTCATCATCTATTATCAAAACCCAACACAATGACGATCGTAAAGTTCGCTGATACTCATAATCTGGTCGCGTTTTTGGAAAAACCCACAGAAAGAGATAGGTTTGAGCAAATTGTGGATTTTCTAAATGCTCACCCGATAAAATATGCGTTAACCGTTAACCCCACTATATATATCTCTTGCATTGAGCAATTCTAGACTACTGCTAAGGTTACAACTATTAATGGGGAAGCACAGTTACATGCTCGGGTGGATGGGAAGAAGATAATCATAACTGAATCAACTATGAGAAGAGATCTTCAACTGGAAGATGCAGAAGGTGTTGATTGTCTACCCAATGCTACCATTTTTAAACAACTCATACTGATGCGGTATGAAAAATTGTCTCAGAAGCTCACTTTCTATAAATCATTCTTCTCTCCACAATGGAAATTCCTCATTCATATGATTTTACAATGTCTAAGTCCTAAGACTACTGCATGGAATGAGTTCAGTAGCACAATGGCATCTGCAATTATCTGTTTGGCCACAAACCAGAAGTTTAACTTTTCAAAACTATTTTTTGAAAGTATAATGAAGAATTTAGATAATGTGTCTGGCAAATTCTTAATGTATCCAAGGTTTGTACAAGTCTTTTTGGATCAACAACTTGATGATATGTCAATTCATAAGAGGATTTATGTTGCATCCTCTCATACTAAGAAGGTTTTTGCAAATATGAGAAGGGTAGGAAAGGATTTTTCTGGTAAAATAACACCTTTATTTCCTACAATGATGGTACAAGCTCAACAAGAATAAGGTAAAGGTTCAGCAATGCCCACTGATCCCCAACACACACCCACCATTACTCAACCATCAACCTCTCAACCTAAAAAGATACAAAAACCTAGGAAGCCTAAAAAGAACACTAAGGTACCTCAGCCTAGTGGTTCTACAGATAATGTTGCAGATAAGGTTGTCTATAAGGAGTTGGATGACAGTTTGGTGAGGGCTGCCACTATTGCTTCTAGCTTAGAAGCAGAGCAGGATAGTGGTAACATCATTAAGACCTGGTCCAAGGTAACACCTAATGAAGCTGGTTCCTAAGGAACTACTTCAGGTGGTGGTCCCAAGCGCCAATAAACTATGGGGGATACAATTGCTCAAACTAGGTTTGAGAATGTATCAAAAACATCTAATGATTCACTACTCGCAGGAGTTAGCACACCTCAAAGTGATGAGGATAGTATGAAACTTAAGGAATTAATGGAATTTTGTACCAAATTGCAACAAAGAGTTCTTGACCTGGAGAACACAAAGACTGCTCAAGCTCAGGAGATTACAAGTTTGAAACTAAGAGTCAAGAAGTTAGAAAAGAAAGGAGGGTCAAGAAATCACAAGCTCAAAAGATTATACAAGGTTGGTAGATCTACAAGAGTGATATCCTCTGATGAAACAAGTTTGGGTGATCAGGAGGATGCATCTAACCAGGGGAGGAAAATTAATGGCATTGATAAAGATGCAGAGATTACATTGGTTGATGAAACTCAGGGGATGTATGGTGATGATCTAATGTTTGATACAAGTGTTCTTGATGAAAAAGAAGTGTTTGCAGAACAGGATATGGCTGAAAAAGATATTAATGTGGCTGAAAAGGAAGTTAGTACTGCTGATCCAGTTACTACTATTGGTGACGTAGTTACTACTGCCAGTGTTGAGATTAGTACTGTCAGTCCAACTGAAACTATAATTATTGATGATATGACTCTTGCTCAGACTTTAATAGAGATCAGAAGTGTAAAACCCAAAGTTAAAAGGGTTGTGATAGGAGAGCAGAGTGAATCTACAACAAGAACAAGACCTCAACAACTACCATCAAAAGATAAAGGTAAAGCTATCATGGAAGAGCCTAAGAAACCAACAAAGAGAAAAGATCAAATTAGGCATGATGAGGAAGTTGCTCAAAGACTTCAAGCTCAAATGCAAGCTAAATTAGAGGAAGAAGATAGGCTTGTAAGACAAAGAGAAGAAGAAGCCAACATTGTTTCATAGGATAATATGCAAGCAATGATATATGTTGATTATCAAATGGCTATGAATTGGCTCAAAGAGTGCAAGCACAAGAGCAAGAAGATTTGTCTGATGCAGAAAAGGCTACATTATTTGTACAATTCTTGGAGAAAAGAATAAAGCACTTTGCAGCAAAAAGAGCAAAAGAGAAGAGGAACAAACCACCAACTCAAGCTCAACAAAGAAAAATCATGTGTACTTACCTGAAGAATATGGAAGGAAAGAAGCCCAAAGACTTAAAGAACAAATCTTTTGATTCTATTCAGAAGATGTTTGACAGAGCTTTCAAAAGGGTGAATACATTTGTTGATTTCAGAACAGACTTGGTGGAAGGAAGTTCTAAGAGAGCAGGAGAAGAGTTAGAACATGAGAATGTAAAGAAGCAGAAGGTGGATGATGACAAAGAAACAGCAGAGCTTAAAAGTCTAATAGAAGTCATGCCAGATGAAGAAGAGGTTGCACTTGATGCTATTCCTTTGGCTGTTAAGTCTCCAAGCATTGTTGACTGGAAGATTCATAAAGAGGGGAAGAAAAGCTATTACCAGATAATCAGGGCTGATGGAAGTTCAAAGATGTACTTAGTGTTCAGTCATATGCTTAAAAGTTTTGACAGAGAAGACTTGGAAACTTTGTACAAGTTGGTAAAAGCTAAGTATGGATCAACAAGACCAGTGGAGGACTTGGATTTAGTTTTATATGGAGATTTGAAGACAATGTTTGAACCACATGTAGAGGATAATGTATGGAAAAATCAATCAGACTACAGAGTATTGGATTGGAAGCTATATGATTCATGTGGAGTACATTCATTGAGGAAGCAAAATGTGCACATTCATATGTTGGTAGAAAAGAGATATCCTCTTACAGCACCTACAATCACAGATATACTAAAAAGGAAGCTGCAAGCTGATCATTGTAATGAAATGCGTTATCAGCTTCTTAAACTTCTCACAAAACAACTCAAGAATCAATGAAGTGTTTGGAAGCATCCTCCTGGTGATTGATGAAGCTTTGAATGAAACTTTATGATTTTGAAGAAGAATATCAAGTTTAAGGGAGGATTGTTGGGATTAAAAGCCTTCTTGAAGTTACTGCTGATAAGGTTTGTGTTACTGCTGCTAAGCTAAAGTTAGTGTTGTTCATTAACTTTAATGAAAAATATGCTAAGTAGTTAGTGCTGCTAGTATAAAGATGGTACTGCTAGTGTAAAGTTAGTACTGCTGGTGAAGATTGAAGAAAATATTCTAAGTAGTTACTACTGCTTGTACACAGTTAATGTTGCTGGTGTATAAGTTACTACTGCCGATGCTAAGTTAATGCTGCTAGTACAAAAGTTACAACTGCTCAAAGATTAAGACTGCTGAATGAGTTTCTACTATCAGAAGAGAATGGATAATATAACACCTCGTGTTTTAGGTCATTGTACGACATTATGTAATCCACTAATTATTTTTAGGGTTTTACGCGTTTGCTTTTAAATCGTAATCGTTAAGCTAAATCGCGTAAACTAAAAATGATCATTCAATATAAACGGACATTAAACAATTAAATGTTTACATCAAGCAAGTGTTATATGATTATTTAGAGGATAATTATTATCATTGCCCATTTTATTTTTATTGGTTACGTTAAGTGTTTACGTTTCGCGATAAAATACGTTTAGGCCTTCCCGGAAGCACGTTAACTTATCTACGCTTCATCAAATACCCAAAATTTGTACCCAATACTTAAAGTTTATTTAAAACTTCAAGTATTTATCACTTTATTCATATTCATTATGAAGGAATTCAAATCAAACCCTACAATGTACAAGTTATACATTTTTCTAAGTCTATACTACATTATACTTTATATAATACAAGTATACATTATATAAAAGACCAAAAACATATCCTAACATATACACATGCATATATTTCGTGTAATATGACTAGGAAAGCAAGATAGGACCAAGGAACCATCACAAATATCTTCATAAAAGATCTAGCATGCCACTTGATCTCATGACTAGCTTTTCTCATCCAAGATAAGCTTCAACCTTTCTCATAAGTCTTCCAATCCTTGCCACCTTTCATATGATCAACTAGACATCCATAATATCTCAAATATCTCCTAAGCACTATAAATATCACATGCATTCACTCTTTCTTTCATAAACACTTAACCAAAAATCACAAAAATCTCTCATTTCTCTCTTATACACCCCACGGCTCAAAACCCTTAACAAACACAATCCATAGTTTGTACATACGAGGCTTACATATTTGTGTATGATAGTGAGCTTCTTTAGTTTCCTCGTCTTCAAAGTGTTCTTGTTCCGCCCATTCAATCATTTGATCATACGTGTAATCATTTTGTGTAACCTCCTTTCTTTCCTCTTCACTGTCACTTGTGTAGTTAGTTATGACATGATTCATCAGTTGTGCCAAGTCTGCATTTGGGTATATATATTTGGGTATAATAAAATTTACACCGACGTGGTCAATGTAAATTTCTAATTTTCCTCGTGCTGAAGATATATCAAACATCACATGCATATCGTAGTTGTTTCTTAGTTTGATGGTGATTGAGAATTCATTGTGTGGTACTGTATAATAAAGAGAATTAATATTTTTACCAAGAATATTAAACAAATATTTTTTCATCTCTTGTAGTTTCATTCTTGGAATGGTGATGTTCATTATTCCACCATTGACATAAACCGGGTTTCTTTTATCTCCGATCACCAATTGCCCATTATTATGAACAAGAAAATTGAAAATGGTTTGCGTATACGGTGTATTAGGTTTTGTTTAATCAATAAAGCCTAGTTTACAAAGTAATTCATAGTAATCGAACCTTTTGTTTTGTTTCTGCATTTGATGTAGATACCGGAGTGACTCTTTTTGTTTTAATATTATTTCTTCGGAAATGACACCTATAAAAGATTTTTCCAAACAACCATTGTTTGGAATCAACACCGCTTAAATCTATGGGATGATGAGCAGTGTAAATTTGGAGCTTCCCAACAACTTTTTCAATGTCGTACATAACATTAGTATCATAATCATTTTTAATTGCTTTAATACCTAATAAAGTGTGGTTTGGTGGCAACGTGTAATATAGAGTAGTGAAGCGTTTTGTTATTTTTCTCGTTATTTTCGCGGTTTAAATCAAAGACTTGTAAAAATCCCGCGTGAAACATTAATTGGTTTCATCCACAACAACAATCACTGTACCACATCAGATCCGTTATATTCACAATACTTCATCTAATATGTCTAAATACCTATACCATTTTGCAAACCTTAAACATCAAGTGGTCTTTTGATTGACTTAGTTTCTTCGTGTTAATTTTGACATTCAAGAGGACGACACAACTTTCAAGAAGTTGTTGCATGCTCTGTACTTAATGTAATAAGTCTCTATTTAAGTTTCTTAGAAAACTTTCTGACTATGGCACGATTGCCTATCTTCAAGTGAAGTTCTCATCATGACTTGATGTTCTAGAACATCCATTCTTACTAAAGATATACTTTCTTGGACTGACTGAATAATACTTTGACTAATCTTAAAAACAAGTATGGAAATGCTTTCAATCTGAATTCGAAGAGCGGTATATGAACAAAAATATACAAGTTACAATGCTCAAATCCTTCATGATGCAATGATCTGTTATCATAGATTCATTCGGAAATACATGCTGAGATAATTTTTCATTCAAACGAGGACTCTACATTTGTTTGAAACAAAAGACGTTGATGCAGACACAAGAAGATCATTCACATCAAACACAAGCAGTGAATTCTGATTCATTGAAAGTTGATTTAGTTGTCAAACAAAACTCTTGTTCTGAGAAAGAAGACAGTAATTCAGAGACTGCATCCAACAAATCAGCAAAGGAATGCAGCTTGAATTCTGAACCACAAGATGTTCATGCAATCAAATACAAGATGTCAAAAGCAAAAGAAAGATGCATGACATATTTTTGATCTCTTCATTCACACCTTCAAGTTTTTTCAAATGGAGACTTAAAAGGCACTCGCATCGAACATGGATTCAAACGTGAATTCATGTCACTCTTTGGTCAAGATGTTGATACTTTCACAAGAACAATGCTCCTCAATGTAGATCAACCACAAAAGCAACTTGACAAAGATGAATTTATAGAGATGGATCCATGACGACCTTTGGGTGGGTGAACAACCAGTTCCAGGAATTCATTCGATTCAAAGTTTACTTGGCTTTTGACAGTCTATGACAGACACGTACTTTGTTGAATCACTGGAAATCAAGGTTCAAACACTTCAGAACACTTCAGAGATACACTACTCCAACACCTGGGTAATGTTAAGAAGTATGTTGCTGAAAGAACATGTCATCAAAGACAGTATAAAAGAAGGGTGAATAAAAGACAGATGCAGATGCAAGAGAGTAAGATTGATACGGGTAAAGCACTGGATAATGGTTTGGTTGTCATAGAAAGTAATGGAACAGAATCAGAAGTGCAAGATGACAGCAGCAGGTCAGGGAATGATACAGATGCTAATGATGCAAATATCAGACCCATTTATGACGAAGATCTAATAGCTGAGGTATAATTGCTTGTTGAATGCAATATCTTTGCTATAGGACAACAACACACTGAGCAACTTGAAATCATTGTTGAAGGTAGGGTTGACTAGTATCCTGAAACATGTCAAGTTAAAAGTCATATGCTTGATTTATCACCTGATAACCAGACAACTGAATACTCAAAACAATCACTCGAGTCTGAGAATATTTTACTCAAAAAGACTGTTGCCTAATTTCAAAAAGATTTTTCAAGAATGGAAGCACATTGTATTGCTCTCGAACTTAAATATCAAAATCAAGCTTTAAAATCAGGGCAACATGATCAAATTTTGAATGAAACAAGTAATAAAGCCAAGATTGAAAAGGAAATTGATGTGCTTGAAACAATGAACATCGAATTAGAACATAGTGTGGTTAAATTACGTAAGAAAAATGAGACTTTGAAACGGCATTACAAAGATTTGTATGATTCTATTAAAATTACGAGATCTAAGACTACAGAACAGACAACATCTTTGCTTGCTAATAATGCTGAATTAAAAGCTCAGATTCAGGAAAAGGTTTTTGCAATTGTTGCTTTAAAAAATGACTTAAGGAAGTTAAAAGGAAATAGTGTAGATACTAAGTTTGATAAAACATCAGTCTTGGGGAAACCGGTTTTACCATCACTAAGAAACCAATCAGTTGTTAGATACCCGAATGCGTTTAAATTTGAAAGGGCACAAATGTCAAAACAACGGTTTGCCTCCCAAGTTGATGTGAATAAGAATTTGTCAAAACCAGTCACTCAACATTATTTGCCTAAGAAAACAGAATCCACCTTTGCAAAACCTGATCACATGATTGCATCTAGCTCATCTAGGAATAGTTCTAAGAACATGCCAAGATTTAGTTCAAATGACATGGTTCATAATCACTATCTAGATGTAGCTAAGAAAAAGATACAAGAAAGAGATAGGAACTCAACAACTAGTGTGACTACTTCTGCTAGAATTCAAACCACTGCTAATGATAGCAAACCAAAACCTAGGAGCAACAATCAAACATCTAGGAGTTTGCCTGTATCTAAGAGTAGTCGAGTTACGATAATGGTTGTGCCCAAAGCAGATCACTCTAAGAGTTCTAGTTCTTTCTCAGATTCCAAACAATATGTTTGTTCTACATGTCATAAGTGTGTCTTTAATGCAAATCATGATGCTTGTATAACAAAACTCCTGAAGGAAGTAAATTCACGTGCTAAGATTCAATCCAATAAGACCACAAACAGTAACAAACCCGTAGATCAAAAGAGTCATACTCAGAAACCTAGTAGACAGATCTTTACAGGACATAGGTTTTCTCCTAATAAGACTTCCGCTGTGTATGAGAAAACATCTCCTAGATCTGATCTTAGGTGGAAACCCACGGGTAGAATTTTCAAATCTGTTGGTCTTAGGTGGATTCCTACAGGAAAGTTATTCGACTCTTGCACAAGCAAGGTTGACAGTGAACCCCCACATGGTTCAAATGTAGATATCCCTCATATTCATGAATGCAAACAAACTCTGGATGTAAGTGCAGGTACATCAATCAATGTTCAGAAGGAACAAAGTCTTGATTTAAGTGCAGGTACCTTATGTAATGTCAACAAGGAAAATCTCAGAGTATGGTTGCTGAAAAGGAATTATATCTCAGAAACCATTGACCAAAGATTGAATTTCACAGATGATGATACAGAAACATGACGTCTGTTCATAATAGTTCAGGCCTCAAACCTCAATGTCAAATGACGTTTGATTACAACAGATCAAGCCTCGAACCTCAATGTCAAACGACGTTTGAACAAAACGGTTCAAGCCTCGCACCACAGTGTCAACAGAAGTTCATTAAGCATTTTAGACAGTAAATAACGTTCAAAAGAAGCTATATTTGTTATTCGGTCCTTTGTTCGATGAATATTTCAATGGATAAAATCAAGTTGTTTTAAAGTCTTCCGCTGTCACTACTACTGATGCATCAAATAAACGTCAACAACAACCTAATTCAACTTCATCCACTTCAACGCAGCTACACTGCTAAAGGGAAACGTCATTTGTTATATATTTTTAATTCTTCTCTTATTTTTTTGAATTATACACATTATGAAAAATAAAATCGAAAAAGTGAGAGAGCAAGCGCCGGACGGCAACGCAACGCGGCGAATACGCGCAACTGAGGGCAGCGCTATCGATAATATTTTCAAAAAGTACCTCTAAGCGCATCCTCTCTCCACAAGAATGCTATGATCTTAGTCTCATCCTCATACTCTCTATAGTGCTCTTATGGGACTCAATCTGCTGCTCACAGCAATTACTGAACATGCATAACAGGCATCTAACGTTTCGATCATACGTTCATCTTTTGACACAGCCCGGGCGTCGGATATGATTATGCATTTCGAACAGGATATTCAAATGCTTCCAAACATGTCAATCCTAAATTATTCCTCAATGAGTTATTTACATGACAGTGCATAACTCGTCCCGAATGTAAAAGGAAGTGTAAAACCTTCAGTGCGCTTACTTCTAAAATAGAAGAGAAGTCTCTATCATGTTTTTAAATCGTTGAACACAAATTTTCAAAAAGAACCTTCAATGTCTAAATAGTCTACAATATAAGTTGTGGTATTTTTTTTCCATAAAAATGTGGAATTGTTAAAACTTGTTTGTTCACACTCCCATCCTCTCGTTATAAAAAAAAAATAATAAAATTTTCAAAGAATAATAGTTCGTAGAAATGTCATTTTATGTTGAAACAATTCAGAGGGGAGCTTTTTAAAAGCAAAGCCGTTTAATTGTCGATACATCCTCATAAATGTCAATTTTATTGTAACCAAACACATTCTTGAAATTAAAATGTGTTCACTAAGGTATCTCACTCCGACATTAACATTTTGTGGTGTCCATATCAATTTTTCATTCTAATGTCTAAGTTTTAATACATATGGTATCCCACATATACTGTTGAAGTGGAGCTATCGAAATCAGAATTCCATGCAAATTCGTGGTAATAGTTTTTTTCTCCCCATGGAATTTTCATGTCAAATTTTAATCAATTGGTATTACCAATACTAAGTTTTTTTTTTATTATTTAAAATACGGGTAGAAAATGTGATTAAAATAGCAATTGACGATGTGATCATATAAGACTCTAAGTTGCAGCTTCTTTCCTTCATGAGCAACACAATATCGAATCTCGAGCACATGTGTAGGTTGGAGTATTAAAAATAACAATGGATAAATGGTTTTATGGTTCGATCTCTATACCTAACAACCTATTAATTTCATGACGATTCTGAAGTCATAAGGTGGTTAGGTTAGATATAAGTCCTACAATCCAACCAGAACCGGAGGGATCTACCCAAGGATACTCCATAGTTAGAAATAGCAGTCCCTTAGGTTATAATGTAGAATGAATGTGTAAAGGGAAAAATGCCGACTAAGATTGAGCTAACACTGGAACAATACAACAAGTGTTTAGTAATGATGATCTTGGTCATGCATGAAAGGGTTTGAAGAATGAAAAAGAAATGTATAGGATAATAGGGAAAAGAAAAAGCCCTCCTTACACCTTAGGCAAGAAACTGGGGTCAACATAATCAATCAAATCCACAATTGAATGAATTGGATGATATTGAAGAAAGTCCGTCATGGACCAGTGATGCAATGCAAAACCCTCTCCCAACCCATTCGGGTTTCTCTCAAAAGAAAACTTGTCTCACTTGTCACGAGATACACACGTTTATCTATTGACATCTCACATCCGAGATTTGTTTATATAAATAGGGTGGCAGTATTGGCTCCACCTCCGATTACCAAAACCAAAGGCACAAATCGAGTCTAATAACAAGAAGAGATCAAATTATAAATCTCATTAGGACACAATTGTCAAAAATACACTTGTTGACACCATAAAGTTCCACAAGTTGTAACAAAGAAGTCCTACCATAAACCTTGATATCTTGCCGAACATCTGAGTGGATACTCAATTATTCACAGTGAATATGGAAAACCAGCTTATGAGCCAACATCAAACCAGCTCATGGTAGGTGACTTGGCAAGATTCTATATGAATCAATGCTATGTGATAACTGATATCAATTTTGGTCCAGTAAATGAATTGACCACTTAATCAAAGAAAGAAATAACTATCTGATATCACTCTTACTGGTTTTTCTGCTTTGTGAGCCGTTCCCGTAATGAGAACTACAGCATGTAAATCTAATACATCTGTATTAGAAGATCCAACGCTTTGACTGGAAACCCTGTCAAGGAGATTCCTTTGAATTTTACCTGATCACAAGTATAGTATTTATACTATAAAACAGGTAACCGGAGGTTAATGCAACCGAACTCAAGATGAATGACAAAGCCAAATTCATCTTTTATTGCTAACTATTTTATTTCAGGATAAGATGACGGTGTTGCAGCCTCATTCCAGCGAGGTCGGATTCATAAACCACATGCTCATACCCAAGCTTTCAAAGTCAATCATTCAACGTCAAGATAGTTGATTCTAATCTTCCCCAACATCAAAGAGCCTTAAAGTTAAATAAAGAATCATCAATTAGGGAGATTGTTAGACTTATAATCATATGTCAAACAAGAATGTAACAAGTATGAGCATGTTGGTCAAGAGCACAAGTTGATCACGGAAGTCAAATCAAGATGATTCAAGTCAAGGGGTGATGCAAGATAACGATCTTAAGAACTCAAAGTAAAAAAGATAAAGGATCAAAATCAAGATCACAAAGAATGAATGAACAAAGCCATTACAAACAAGACAAGACCATAACAAGGCAAAGCATAAACGTTAAATGTCATATCTTCACAAATGATCATCGTAAACAGAAAGTTTGAAGAAAGAGACCTCAACATAGTGGGAGATTGTTAGCCTAATTATATTAAGTCCAACAAAGATGTTATCGGTCTTATAAAGTCAAACTAGGTCTTTATGTATAGCTAGATCCGGTTTCAACGGGCTTGGATTGTAATCTAATTTTGTCCGTGTTTCATGCTCAAAGCCCAAGTTTAGCCAAGCCCGGCCCGTTAAGAAAGCCCATGAGCCAACTACAAGGCCTGGGTATAAATATCCCTTCACCACACTTGGTGAAGGGTGTTGTTACATTTTCTCTTACTTAGTAATCCTCCAAAACTCCACTAATCTAACAATATCTCTTTTGTTTTCTCTCTCTACTTTTCTCTCCTCTACTATTCTCGTCATTTTCAGCATCTTGAATCGATTAAAGTTGCTGTAATGGATTAAAATACATGGGATAACAAATACTGTTTGGGATAAAGGAAGTTAGTACTGCTAGAAGCGATTACAACTGCTAGCCTTGTCCGATAAAAGATTTAAACTGCTAGCTTTAGACAGATAACGGAATAACACACAACTTAAGATATAGGTTATTATGGTCTTAACTGAATTAAAGTCTCGTATTTATATGTTTAATTGTTATAAGAAGATTGTTTATCACTTATTTGAAGATGAAGTGGATTTTTTATATGCGTGTTCTTATTATATCTTTTGGTCCCTTGAGATAAATTGGTAGGTAATATACGTTATGATAGAAGACTTGATAAAACTAGTTATGTATAAACCTGATGTAAGGAGATTACATTGTTATACACCAGTAAATTTTACTATCAGTTGGCTCAGTGACTCATGTATAGTCAAGCAGATAATCAAGAGAATTGAGGTCTACGCATAAAACTAAGAAGAAGACTATGAGATCTTATCAAATTATAGTGCAAAGACATACGATACAAATATGGGATATACTACTTCAAACATCAAATTTTTTATACTTAAATTTCTTCTTCATACAGTAATCACTTACATAGAGCCTACAAAATTGAAGATTCAAAGAAATTGGTTTAACATATGGTTTTCTTGGGAAGCTTATTTGATAAAATGATTAATGAGAGGGAAGTGTTTGCGTACTCCTAGTTATTTATTACTACTTGCAATTTTGTGATTCTACTAGCTCAGAGTCATTTATCTTATATGCTTCATGGAAAGTGTATTTTGAGTCATTAGAAGGATGGATTGGTAGTGTTGTATATGATTGTATGTGTTATGAACCAAGTTGCATATCTATAAATACCCCTATTAGATGATTAACAAAAGGTGAAGAAGATTACAGTGGTTTATTGATTTGACAGCTTTTATGTGTGGTGGCATGATCCAAGGAGATCTTTAGTCTAGGGGAAGCATTAAAGTTTTGATTCATTCAGGGAGATATTACATCTCACTTCAGGGGAACATTGGCAGTATGATGAAGTTTCGTACACACTTTGTTATTGTTTGTCATCATAAATCGGGGGAAGATTGTTGGGATTCTAGAAATTGATGAGACAAAAAAAATTAAAAGAATGAAACAAAAGGATCAGAATCGTCATTAAAGAATACACAAGCTGGCGAGAAATTAAAAGATTTGGTCAAAGGTGTTAAAGATCAAGAATAGGAAACATATTAATGTGATATAATGTGATTTAAATAGTTTCCCTTATCTTTGAATAGCTATCCTTTGTAAGCCATAATATCCCTCTAAATAAAGGGTATAAGTGGGTGTAGGATTAAGCACCAGAAAAGTTGTGTAAACACAAAGTGTTAAAGATGTAGATGTCTATAGAGTTGGTGTAGCCTCAAGGTAATCAAGGTTTTCCTTGATCCCTGTTATAGTTCATTGATGTAACCGTATTATCTTGATCAAATAATATTAGGGCTGTGGTGAATGTTTGGTAAAACCTTGTTATGATAATATTGATTCTATGTTTGAATATTCCGCCTATGTTATCATTATCCTAGATTAGTTCTTAACAAACTAGAGCTACAACGATCTATGGAGTTATCAGACTCCACAATTGGTATCAGAGCCTGGTGGCTCTTGATCTAGGATCTACAAGGTTTTGCAGAAAAGTTGAAGATGGTGTTGAAAGTTGCAAGGTCCGGTTCTTAATGGTTCTGTTTTCTGAAGACATAAGTGGATCGTGGAAGAGAGTTGCTACAACTAAAGATATCGGATGACACACAATTTTTGTTCTCGGTTAGTGATAAGTGTAAAATACACATATCTGTTTATACCAAAATTAACCCTAAATGACCAAAAACACACTTAAAATGGCAAAGATATACTTGTTTTTGTGTTTTGTGTGTGAAGGTACGGATAAGACAAAAATCACAAGAAAACCGTCAAAAACGGGCAAACACGAATAAGAGAACGGAAGAGCGTGCAAGAGCCAGAAGCTAAAGTCAAAAAGTCAACCTCGGTCAACTCTCAAAGTAAACACTAGAAGACAAAAATTTAAAGTTACAAATCTAGTCCCTCAGTTTAGAAACTTACACAAATGACCCAAGGCTAATAAATAGGTCCCGAAACTTAAAACAAACCTACCGGATCATAAGCCCCCCCAAAACAAAAGACCTCTTATTAAACCACAAGGGCCATTCCTGCCAAAAAAAGAAAGTCATTTTATACTTCAACTTAAGATTAACAAAGATAAGGACTATTGTTCCAATTGCTCAAAGTTCAAATCTTTTTAACTTGTTTCAGTTAGAAAAGGCGCCAAGGGGTGTTACTATTTACTCATCCCTACCAATTCACCACCCAAGGTAAAACATGGGGCTATTGTCAATCAAGGGGTACAAATGACAATTCAAGGGTTCTAGAACAGGATGGCAGGGACAAATCAGTCATATCAAGGCTCCTCATTGGCTTACCCAAGCAATTAAGCCACGTGGATGAAGGAAGCATAAGGGAAAGAGTCATTTTGCATTGGTTTCACTCACACAACTAGCAAAAATGTCACATCAAGGGATTGCCATCTTGACAATCCATGTGAGATAGATTTTGATCCAACGGCTTAGATCAATGCCCCAATGATTGATGGAATGAATGGCTATGATTGGCATGAGCATGGGTAGCAAGGGAGCCCTAGAAGGATCTATGAGTGGCTATAAATAGAGCTTTTTTTAGTAGCTTTTAGGTTTTAGCTTAATTTTAATTTCTAGCTTATATAATTTCTTTTCAATCTTTGTAATCTCTTTTTAGATAATGTAATCAAGTTTTTCATCAATGAAATTTAGTTTTATTCTTAAATAAATTGTCATAAGCTCTTTCAAATTCACTTACAAGCTTTTATTTACCTATCAAATGTCAAGCTACTGTACCTATAAGCTCTCAACAGCTCTCATGAGTCTCTAAGCTCATGATTGAGCTCAATTTGGACCTAATCATACTTAAATTCATTAAACCAGTAATTACTTTTGCAATTTGGATTTGAAAGCTTTTGGAAGGGAGATCAATAATGGAAGGATCTCCAAGGACAATCACTGGCTTATCTATGATAAGCCAGAGCTTGTAGCAAAGCTCTAAGAGCATTCTAGCTTCTGTTAAGCTGAAGCTCAAGTAAGTTTCTCTTTTAAATTCCTTTTGTCTTTAATTTCTAGCATAAATAGTAGTTAAGGTACTTATTAGAATAGATCTGCTTATTTGCTTAAATTAGTTGCTTCTTTGTGCTTATTTCTCTTTACTAGTGCTTATTAGTTATATATCTTCATCTGTTTTTGCTTAAATAGATATAGATCATTAGTTTCTTATTTCTGTCATAAAAATCCATAAAAACCAAAAATATTAGTGTAATTTCTTAGATCTTGCATTCTAGCTTAATTCAGTAGTTAGATTATGTTATTTAAGTTAGTTATAATCTGTTAATCATCTGGTATTAAGGATTTAATTAGTAGATTTCATTTTAAGAGATTTTTCAAATCTGTCATAAGCTTTAAGGAGTGTTTGGTTTATCTTAGTTTGACTTCATTAAGTCAAAGGTTTTTGTGCAAAACAATTGAGTCAGCTTTGATTTCATTAATTATCATTAGGAAAAGAGATTTCATAAGCTAGTTTTTAAAAATGAGTAAATTAGGGCTTATTTTAGATGTCTCAGCACCAGGGTACTTGTATACCTTTTCTTTGTTAGTGAAAGCTTGATCCAAGCTTTCCTAGGCTTGGACTTGGATTGCTAAGAGTTTATACACTCTATTTGAGTGCCTTTAGTGCAGTAGCAACCACTCTAGTTGCCTGCACTTGTGCTTTGTCCTTTGGTCATTAGCATCAGCAGTGGTAATTAAGTTACCACTGCTGTCATTTGAAGCTCCATTTTAGTTAAGTAATTTTAGGAGTTAGGACTTTAAATTCAAGTTAATACTAGATTAGACATAGCTTAATCTAATTAGAATCTCATTTTTCATTTCCTAGATCATTTACTTGGGTACATTAGTTTTTTTAAAAGTCATAAAAAACTCAAAAAGCCAAAAACAGCAGTCTTAGATTCTTAGTTTTTAAATTTTAATTTCTAGCTTGTAGTAATTGCTTTTATGATTTAAATAAGTAGTCTATAAGGTGTTTGTTTAGTTTACAAAAGCTAGGATTCTTAAACTGCTTATTGAGCATTAGAGCTTATTTTAATTTTGTACTTTTCAAGTTAAAACCTGAGTTTACCTCTTTGTTCATCAAATTCAGTTGGCTTAAATTGTTTCTAGTGCAAAAAGCTTTTCAATCCTAGCTTAAGCATATCATAAGGAGTCTAGGACTTCTTTTATTTTTAAGTTTGAGCTTAAAATGAGCTTTTTACAGCTGAATAAGCATAACCAAGGGCAAAGCCCTACCTTCTGATATAGCAGCTTTGATAAGCTGTTTTTGAGCTTATTAGTTAGTTTCAGCTTATGTCCCTTTTATTAAAATAGCTTAATTTTGTGTCCTCTTTAAGCCCTAGTATTCAGTTTTTTTATAAAAGTCAAAAATTTATAAAAAGTGCAAAAAGTTGGGGTTTGCCTGCCTCGAACCCACGACCTCCCTCTCAATAACCATACGTGTTAACCATCATGCTACATTAGCTCATCCAGTAACCTTTCCCTCAATTTAATACTAGTAGCCTTTTTCATTTTCTTTACATTTAATAAGCCGTAGCTTATACTGCTTATTTTAGAGCTTATTTGTTTAGCTGTTTGATTAGTTTTATTTTTCTCGTATTCCTTGTTGCTAGTAGGACTTTTCTTGATTTTTTGAGAATTTTCCCTTTATTAGATTATTTTCTAGGATTTTCCGTAGGTTTAAAAATTGAAAAATCAATAAAAAATAGAAAAAAGTTTCAGAAAAATACAAAAAAATAATTTTTAGTTTTATAAAAAATAGCTTTAGGTTTACTCTTCAGTATAAATCTTTTTTTCTCCTCTTTTAGATTTTAATTTTTCAATTTTTGAAGCTTTTATATTTAAGTTTATAAATAGACTTTTATATTTTAAAAATAGTTAAAAATAGTTTTATGAGTTTTTATGATATTTTAGACTTTTCTAAGTTTAAAAGTCATTTTTCTAAAATTTTAGTACTTAATTTGCTATTTTTTAGGATTTAATTAGATTAAATTAGTTTTTAATTCATTATAAATTTAAAAATAATCAAAAAAAAAAGTTTTTCTTTTTCCTAAAATTTTCTTTTGTCCTATCTTAGGTTTAGAAATTTAGTTTACATTTTAGGAGTTAAATTTAGTTTACTTGCTTATTAGTCACATTTTATTTGTCCCGTTAATCGTTTTAGTGCTTTAATTGTTTTTAATTGCTTGTTTTCTTTTTAGTTAGTAGTTATAGAAAACCCAATCAATCTTCGAAACCATTCAAATTAGTATCCTTATCATGCGAGTTTCAATTTCAAATATTTGGGAAAACGACCCGAGAAATCATACTTTCCGGTAAACATACGTATATTATATAATATATATATATATATTTTAAAGAGTGAATTTTCCTTAGGGAATTTTCTTAATTGCTCTTGTGATATTATATATTAGTATATTACATAGCGTATCAAATTTTTGGCGCCGCTGCCGAGGATTTGAGTTAACGAATCTCTCGTTTTGTGTTTGTTGATAAGATTTGAAGATCCTTTCGTCCCCGAAAGTTTCATTTTTGTTAAATATTTCAAAAAATCCAAAAAAAATTATAAAAATATAAAAAGTAAAAAAATATTTTCTTTTTCTTTTTAATATAATTAGCATAAAAACATTAAAAAATCAAAAAGAAAAAAAAATTGTCCTTAAAAAATAAATAAAATAAACAAAGTTGGTAAAAGAACACCAACATATAATACCTTCAATTGAGGTATTATCATAAATAAGTTCCGGTGAACTTGAAAAGTTCCCAAATCGAACCAAAGATTTAACACTTGCCATTTGTGTCTCTATGAAATACGGCTCACCTTAAAAAGCAAATTTTAAGAGCTACCGTGAAGTAGTTGATTATTTGGTTTAAGTCTCTTCCGTGTAACTGTTAAAAATTGTTGTGAATAAAAAATTAAAAATAAAAAAAATTAGTGTAAATTTTTTCTTTTAATTTAAAATTTTTCCTTTTTGATTTTCTCTTTTTAAGTGCATGCGCACTCGTTCGCAAACTCGAAACCGTAATCGTCGTCAACAACAACAAACTCTTCCGGTTGTTGTTGAACCTTGTAATTTAGAAGAGCCAATTCCCGGACAAACCATAGTTGCGATGGCGGATCGAACTATGGAGGAATTACTCCGTGCACCCACCGAGGGTTACGGAGAAGCTATTGTTTTACCCGAGATCAATGCCGATCATTTCGAGATCAAAACTAATTTCTTTCAATTGGTTCAAGCGAACCCGTTTCATGGTTTAGAAAATGAAAATCCTCATGCTCATTTTAATAGTTTTAAAATGATTACATCGACCTTACGATTTAGGAATGTGCCTAATGATGTGATTAAGCTTATGATGTTTCCTTATTTGCTCGAGGGAGCCGCTAAAACTTGGTACGAGAAAGAACCCCCGAATTCCAATTTTAACTGGGACCATTCTCGTTAACCAAGTTCTTATTCCAATTTTTCCCCCTTTTCGAAAACCACTCCACCTTAAGAACAAAATTTCTCGGGTTTTCAAAGAATCCGAATGAATCTTTAGTGGAAGCGTGGGAACGTTTTAAGGGTATGCTTAGATCTTGCCCTCACCACGGATTTTCGGAGTTAACTCAGGTTGATACCTTTTATAATTGGGTTTAACTGAGAACGAACAAGACTCCTTAAATGCCGCGGCGGGTGGTAATTTGTTAAGTAAGACTACTAGGGAAGCTTTGAATATAATTGAAAACAAGTCAAAAGTGCGTTATTCGAGAAACAAAACAAATGCTTCTAGGGTTAATTCTAGGGAAAATGTTAGCAAAACGGATGAACGAATTGACAAACTTGCGGATCAACTTTCGACCTTAGTCGAGATTGTTTCTAAAAAGGTTGTTGTCCCTCCCGCACCGGTTAAGGCGGTTGAGGAAAATTGTGTTACTTGTGGTGGAGCTCATGCATGGTATAATTGTCCGGCTACCGATAATAACCAAAATGTTTGTGCAACCACGGGAACTTATAATCAACAAGCCCCACCAAATCGAGTTAGTAATCAAATGGCACCACCAGGATTTGCTCCGGTACAAAATCAAGGTCAAAATAGGAATTATAACAATCAAGGTCAAGGGAATAATTACAATCGAGGGAACAATTTTCAAAATCAAGGTTTTCAAGGTCAAGTTAATCATGCTTCGAATTTTCAAAACCAAGGTTTTCAAAATCAACCGTTTCAAGTGCCTAATAATCAAGTGAACGATTTTTCAAATTGATTTTTTTTCCCCCCCCCCGAATTTTTACAAGAAATGTCTAATGATCAAGTGAATTAGGAATAGCAAACCAAATCACTTCGATGAAAGGAGAGTTAAAGAACGAGATTCAAAATACCATCAAGAATCAACAAACCGCTTTGATGAGTCAAAATAATGCTTTTCAAAACACTTGCAAATAATCTACAACCATGTTAAGTAGTTTCTTTCAAGGCCCAGCCTCACCTTCGGGTAACTCTTCCGAGTAATCGATTCCTAACTCGAAGGGCAAGAATAAAGCGATCACTACCCCCCCCCCCCCCCCCCCCCCCCCCCCCCCACCCCCCCCCACCCCTCCCCCCCCCCCCCCCCCCCCCCCTCCCCCCCCCCCCCCCCCCCCCCCCCCCCCCCCTCCCCCCCACCCCACCCCCCCCCCCCCCCCCCCCCCCCCCCCACCCCCCCCCCCCCCCCCCCCACCGAAAGTGGTGTATCTTACGAGGACCCTCGAATCCAACTAAACCTTCCCCGAAAAGGTAGTGGAACGAGAGACCGAGGAAATAACGGATGAGGAGCAAAATAATTTCCAAGGAAGTACCGCTCAAATCCCACCTCCGGTTATCCCTAAACCAATTCCGGAACCCGAGATTCCGTAGACTTTACCAAAATCAACTCCGATACCGGAACCCGAGATTCCGAAGACGGTACCTAAGGCAAATATTCCTTACCCTTCAAGACGAGACAATCAAAAGAATCGAGAAAAAGCTTCATACCAAAAAGAGAAGATTTTTCAAATGTTTCAAGATTTGCGTTTTGATATAAGTTTTGCGGATGCGTTGTTTTTAATGCCGAGATTTGCACCTAGATAAGGTATTTTGGGGGTTATGAAAAAAGAAAAGTTGCCGAACTAGTAAAATTCCATTGAATGAGAATTGCTCGGCGATGCTCCTTAAAAAGCTTCCCGAAAAGCTAGGAGATCCGGGTAAATTTCTTATTCCTTGTGAATTCCCGGGAATGGAGATATGTTACGCCTTGGCGATCTTGGTGCAAGCATAAATCTAATACCCCTTTCGATTTGGAAAAAACTTTCTTTGCCAAACCTTTCACCGACTCGAATGACTTTAGAGTTAGCGGACCGATCCATAACTTACCCTAAGGGTTTAGCCGAAGACGTCTACGTTAAAGTTGGAAAATTCCACTTTCCCGCCGATTTTGTAGTTGTTGATTTCGAAGCTGATCCCCGAGTACCTCTTATACTTGGAAGGTCATTTTTGAAAACCGTTCGTACCTTAATTGACGTTTATGAAGGAGAAATCACCATTTTTTTTTTTCCCCCCCCCCGTGTTGACAACGAAGCCGTCACTTTCAATTTAGACCAAACCATGAAATATTCCTCTACGAATGACAAATCGGTAAACCAAATTGACATCATTGATGAAATTTGTGAGAGTATTCTCCTAAATGTTAGGATTCTAGTGATGATTTTCCAAGTGGAATCCCAATTTCGACGTCCTGAGTCCGTTTACTTCCGAATTTACTTTGGAAGAAATCGATGCTTATCTTTATGACAAATCAATCTCTTTGGAAAGTGATCATGATGATTGTGATCCGGAGGAAGACATTTATGTGCTTGAACAATTGTTAAATGATGACCCGTTTCAACTTCCTCCGATGGACCTTAAGCAAAGTGAAGTTACCGAGGCCAAATCTTCAATTGAAGAGCCTCCGGAATTAGAGTTAAAGGACTTACCATCTCACTTAGAATATGCTTTCTTGGAAGAAAACGATAAGTTACCCGTCATCATAGCAAAAGGTTTAAAAAACGATCAAAAAGAAGCTCTCATTAATGTTCTTAAATCGCATAAACGTGCCATTGCTTGGAAAATAACCGATATCAAGGGTATCGACCCTCGTTTTTGTACTCATAAGATTTTGATGGAAGACGATTGTAAACCATCGGTGCAAAGTCAAAGACGGGTGAACCCGAAAATTCATGAAGTCATTAAGAAGGAGGTGATTAAACTTCTTGATGCCGGAATGATATACCCGATCTCCGACAGCCCGTGGGTTAGTCCAATCCATTGTGTCCCTTTTAAATTAAAAAAAAAGGAATGAACCGATTGGTTTGGGGAGGGGGGGGGGGGGGGGGGGGGGTGGGAGCGTGAAGATATTGACTAAATTTGAGACACGTCTAAGTTACCGGCTGGAAGTATGTATCGATGTATAGGCAGCTTAACGAAGCTACTCGTAGATCAATTTCCTCCTCCGTTCAAGGATCAAATGCTAGAACGTCTAGCCGGCAATGAATTCTATTGTTTCTTATATGGTTTTTTAGGATATTTTTAGATTCCAATTGATCCTCATGATCAAGAGAAAATGACTTTTACGTGCCCGTACGGTACTTTTGCTTATCGTCGAATGCCATTTGGATTATGTAATGCTCCTGGAACCTTTCAACGTTGTATGATGGCGATTTTTCACGACATGATAGAAAAGACAATGGAGGTGTTTATGGATGATTTTTCCGTTTTTGGTGATAATTTTGATTCATGTCTTTCTAATCTAAACGAATGTTAAAAAGATGTGAAGACACAAATCTTGTCCTTAATTGGGAAAAATGTCATTTCATGTGTAAAGAAGATATTGTTTTAGGTCATAAGATATCTTAGTCTGGAAGTGAGGTCGACCGAGCAAAAGTCGATGTGATTGCTAAACTCCCTCATCCGACTACCGTCAAAGGAGTTAGAAGTTTTTTAGGTTCAGCGGGATTTTACGGGTCGCGTTTCATTCAGGGGGACTTCTTCCAAGATTTCTAGACCAAACAACTCACTTCTCAAAAAAGACACACCGTTTGTATTTTTCTCAAGATTGTATCAAACATTCGAAACCTTAAGAGAAGCTTATCGAAGTTCACCGATCTTGATTGTCCGGATTAGACTACCTTCGAATTAATGTGTGATGGAAGCGATTTTGCGATTGGTGCGGTTCTTGGACAACGTAAGACGAAGCATTTTCAACCAATTCATTATGCTAGTAAGACGATGACCGAAGCTCAAATTCATTACACTACAACGGAGAAGGAGATGCTCGCCGTAGTGTATGCTTTTGAAAAGTTTTGGCCATATCTTGTCTTATCTAAAAGCATTGTTTATACCGACCACTCCGCTTTGAAATACCTCATGAACAAACAAGATGCCAAACCAAGGTTGCTTCGATGGGTGTTACTTTTACAAGAGTTCGATATCACCATTCGTGACAAGAAAGGAAGTGAAAATCTAGCCGCCGATCATTTGTCAAGACTCGAGAATCCTCACAAAGATGTTTTGGAAAACAAAGACATTAACGAACATTTTCCTTTAGAAACTCTTGGAGTTATATCAAACGGAAGTACCCCATGGTTTGCCGATTTTGCAAACGACCACGGGAATTTTGATCAGAAAAGGAATGTTCAACTCAACAAAAGAAGAAATTTTTCAAAGACGTAAAACATTATTTCTGGGATGATCCCTACCTCTTTCGTATATGTGCGGATCAAATCATTCATATAGTGTGCATTGTCATGAGCCTTGAAATCCCTCAAGGCTTGTCATGAGGACCCCCAGGGGCCATCATAGTTGCCAATCTCACTGCTCTAAAAAAAAAATGAAAGGTAGAAAAAAAAAAAAAAAAAAAAAAATAAAAAAAAAAAAAATTGAAAAAAAAATAGGAATAAAAATAAAAAAAAAGAAAAAGAAAAAAAAAAAAAAAAAAACGAAAAGTATTTGATGCCGGTTTCTTTTGGCCCACTATATATCGAGATGCTCATTCAATGATCAAATCTGTGAAACATGCCACGACAAGGCAAAACATTTCCTCAACGTATGAAATGCCTCATAACGCTATCATGTTTGTGAATCTTCGATATATTGGTATTGATTTTATGGGACATTTTCCGTCATCCAAAGGGAATAAGTATATCCTTGTAGCAGTCGAGCTAATCTTTCGAAATTGTTAAATCAAAGCGCTCTAACCCACAAACGATGCTTGTTAGTGGTGAAATTTATAAAGTTCTCTTTTGCCCGATTTGGAACACCGAGAGCTATAATAAGCGATCGTGGGACCCACTTTTGTAATGATCAATTTGCCAAAGTGATGTCTAAATATGGAGTCACACATCGTTTAGCTACCGCTTACCACCCTCAAACGAGTGGTCAAGTTGAAGTGTCAAATCGTAGTCTTAAGCGTATTCTTGAAAGGACGGTAGGAGAAAACCGTGCCTCCTGGTCTGACAAGCTAGACGATGCTTTGTGGGCATTCCGAACCGCTTTCAAAACACCGATCGGATGCACACCTTATCAGCTCGTTTATGGAAAGTCTTGTCATTTACCAGTCGAATTGGAACACAAAGCATATTGGGCTCTTAAGCACGTAAATTTCGACCTCAAAACCGCGGGTGATCATCGGAAGCTGCAACTAAATGAGCTTAACGAGCTTCGAGATCAAGCTTATGAGAATTCATTAATTTACAAGGAGAGGACGAAGAAACTTCACGACTCAAAGATCAAGAATCGAATCTTTAATGTTGGTGATCAAGTTTTACTCTTCAACTCCCGGTTAAAGATATTCTCCGGAAAGCTTAAAACTCGTTGGTCGGGACCTTTCACTATCGCTCAAGTTTTTCCTTACAGAACAGTGGAATTATCTCAACCTGATGGCCCGAATTTCAAAGTAAATGGTCACCGTGTGAAACATTACTTTGAAGGGGACTTACCACCCAAGGTAGTCCCAGATCTTCACACTCTCCCTAAGGACAACTAAATTCAGGGATCGAGTCAAGCTTGCGACTCGGTGACCAAAAACAAGCCGCTTCATGGGAGTTCACCCCATGCTTATCTAATTTCTTTCTATTCTATGTGTATGTGATGGGTATGTGGCGAACACTACCGTCTTGTTATATTGTTGTTTGTTGTAATTTTTGCAGGATTGATCCAACAATTTCTGAAGCCTCTCGTGTTCGGTGTTATATCCCATTTCACTCGAGCTTCCTATCCTTTGTTTGAAATTAGTTTGGGGAAATCCGATATCCTTTCATCTTATCGATTCACGTTTATCTTTGGCATACTTCATAAACGTCTTTAGATTTAACGTAGAGACCCGCCTTAAACATGAGTACAATGTTTATGTTTATAAGTTTGGGAGGGAATCAATCGATTGATGTAGATTTGATGTAGCATCTTTATTGATTTGTCTCACTAACCGTTTTCCCCCACAAAAAATAGCAAAAATTTTAAATTTTTAAGATCTTAGTTGTAAAAAAAAAGTGTTAAGACACGAATGTAGGTTTTCCGTTGGTAAGAATAAGAAGTAATTTTTGACCCGATCGTACGTGTAGAGTTCTAGCTTTCTCCCTTAACAATAATGATGAAGTTTGTGCTAGTCTCATGTAACTTTAAACATGCTAGACTTGAATATTAAGTAAATGAAGACTTATGCTAATCTCAAGTAGATTTTAAATATGCCAAGTTGGATTTTACATAGGCTAAGTATTTGCGAATTTCTTTTGCAAAGAACGAGAATTGATGGTGCTATTTATAAGTCATGACATTAAACGTAGAGTAGTTGGTTCTCTTTCAAGCTCATATGTATTAATTGTGGCTTTTTCTCCCATTAGCTTGTTTCACCATTATATATAATTGTTTAATAAATAGAGTTGTGCGGTTTTTTGGTTAATAATTAGTTAATAGAAGTTTTCTATAGTTTCTTTGTGACTAGGATGAGTACACATCAGGAATACTTAATTTGGCATACTATATGTATCACATTAATGAATATTTTGCTTATTCCTTAAAGAGCCTTAGGGTATATGGGATAAGTAGAATTCAATATTCCAAGACTGATAAAAGTTTGCTGCATCTTGCCGGCTCACAACCGATGTTACAGCCTTCTAAAGGACTGAGGTTTAATAATGTTGCTTAATTTTTGTCTTATTTTGTACCTTAAAGAGCCTAAGGGGTAAAAGGTGCAAAATAAGATTGTACATAAATGTCTTAAAGAGCCTTAGGGTATATGACATGAATGGTACCTTGCTTAAGTAACCTAATAAGAGCCAATTTTGGGTGCTCGATTGGACTTAATCTTGATGACATTTGATCTTTTGAAAAGGGCTAGGAGCTAATTATTGCGTTCTTAACCGTTACGCTTTATTTTTGGAATTAATAAGTATCGAAATAAAAGTCTTAAAGAGCCTTCGGGTATATGACTTAAGTAAAATCTTAAGATACAAAAGTAGGATTTACGGGAGGAAAAGTAAGTACACAATTAATATTTATGAGTAGTGTTAGTGTCATGACTTGTAATTGACAATGATCTTGTTTTTAAGCTTGGCATGAAAAGTGAAAAATCGGGGATGATGAAGTTATCTTTTAGACACTTAATTGTGCTTTTTGTTCTATGATCCTTAAAGTTACCAATGAGGTAATGAAAACAATACATTATGTCAACACAAATAAGTTGTAGTTAGGTAGTTAATTATCAAGAAAAATCATAAAAAGAAAAAAAAATATTTGCAAATGGGAATTCGGGTGTTTTATAACTTGTGATCTCTTAGCTCTCTCAACAAAAATCTTTGCTACTTTTCAAAGGTTTAGTTTGGGAAAGTTTCGAGGTATTTGGTTATAAGGCATGTGATATTGCGTGAATGACACGCAAGTTTAGATTTGGTGAATTTAGATAGTGAAAAATACACATATCTATTTGTACCGAAAATAACCAATTACACCCAAAACACAGTGAAAAATGCAAAAATATACTTTGTTTTTTGTGTCTGTGTGTGCAGAACAGGATATATGAAAAGTCAAAAGAAAACCGTCAAAAATGGGCAAACAAGGACACAAGAACGGAAGAGTGAAAGCCGGAAGCCAAAGCCAGAAAAAGTCAAATCTATAGTCAACTCCAGTCAATCTTGGTCAACAGAAGTCAACAAAATCCAAAATATTCCACTTTAGCCCTTCAAGTTTCAAAAGTTGCAAAAATAGTCCCTTAACCCTAAATGGGGCTCACCCGGATCCAAAAGCCCAATCCCTTAGCCCAACATCCCTTTCATAAAACCACAAGGACCATTCCCTGTCAATTTACAAAGTCCTTTTTGCCCTATACCTTTTATAACCAACCACAAGGGCCAAATGTGCCATCTCTCAAAGTTTAAAACTGATTTACCCGTTCAGTTAAAAAAGAGCGCGAAGATCCTTGGTACTATTCATCGTCGTCTTCAGGTTTTAACCATGGGTAAAACAAGGGGCAAATCCAAATTAAGGGGTGATTAAGTCAATTCATGGGATCGTTAACAAGATGGCAGGGTCAAATGGGTCAAATCAAAGCATCTCATTAGCTCCCAAGCATCAAAGCCACGTGGCTATAGAGAAAGCACAAAGGAATGAGGAATTTGCACTACATTCACTCACAATCCTAGCACAAGCTGTCACATCATGAGAATGACAGCTTGGCAATCCTTGAGCATCCACATTTGATCCAACGGCTTACAATAGCCCTCAAATGATTGAAGAAATGATTGGCTAGGATTGATTAGAGCGTGGGCATCCAGCAAGACCTAGAAGCTTCAGCTTGGCACTATAAATAGGCTCTCACCTCATACACACACAGATCTAGTTTTTTGAGTAGCTTTTAGGTTTTAGCTTAATTTTAATTTCTAGCTTATATAATGTCTTTTCAATCTTTGTAATCTCTTTTTAGATAATGTAATCAAGTTTTTCATCAATAAAATTTAGTTTTATTCGTAAATAAATTGTCATAAGATCTTTCAAATTCACTTACAAGCTTTTGTTTACCTATCAAATGTCAAGCTACTGTACCTATAAGCTCTCAACAGCTCTCATGAGTCTCTAAGCTCATGATTGAGCTCAATTTGGACCTAATCATACTTAAATTCATTAAACCAGTAATTAACTTTTTGCAATTTTGGAATTTGAAAGCCTTTTGGAAGGGAGATCAATAATGGAAGATCTCTCCAATGACAATCACGCTTAATCCAAGATAAGCCAGAGCTTGTAGCAAAGCTCTAAGAGCATTCTAGCTTCTGTTAAGCTGAAGCTCAAGTAAGTTCTCTTTTAAATTCCTTTTGTCTTTAATTTTTAGCAAAAATAGTAGTTAAGGTACTTATTAGAATAGATCTGCTTATTTGCTTAAATTAGTTGCTTCTTTGTGCTTATTTCTCTTTACTAATGCTTATTAGTTATATATCTTCATCTGTATTTTTGCTAAATAGATATAGATCATTAGTTTCTTATTTATGTCATCAAAAAATCCATCAAAACCAAAATATTATGTAATTTCATAGATCTTGCATCTAGCTTAATTCCCAGTTAGTAGACTATGTTATTTAGGTTAGTTAAAATCGGGTAATCATCTGTATTAAGGATTTAATTAGTAGAATTCACATAAGAGATTTTTCAATCTGTCATAAGCTTTTAATGAGTGTTTGGAATCTTAGGTTGGGACTTCATTAAGTCAAAGTTTTTGTGCAAAGACAATGATCAGCGTTTGATTTCATTAATTATCATTAGGAAAAGAGATTTCATAAGCTAGTTTTTAAAAATGAGTAAATTAGGGCTTATTTTAGATGTCTCAGCACCAGGGTACTTGTATACCTTCTCTTTGTTAGTGAAAGCTTGATCCAAGCTTTCCTAGGCTTGGACTTGGATTGCATAGAGTTTATACACTCTATTTGAGTGCCTTTAGTGCAGTAGCAACCACTCTAGTTGCCTGCACTTGTGCTTTGTCCTTTGGTCATTTGCATCAGTAGTGGTAATTAAATTTTACCACTGTTTGTCATTGAAGTCCATTTTAGTTAAGTAATTTTAGGAGTTAGGACTTTAAATTCAGTTAATACTAGATAAGACATAGCTTAATCTAATTAGAATCTCATTTTTCATTTCCTAGATCATTTACTTGGGTACATTAGTTTTTTAAAAGTCATAAAAAACTCAAAAAGCCAAAAACAGCAGTCTTAGATTCTTAGTTTTTAAATTTTAATTTCTAGCTTGTAGTAATTGCTTTTATGATTTAAATAAGTAGTCTATAAGGTGTTTGTTTAGTTTACAAAAGCTAGGATTCTTAAACTGCTTATTGAGCATTAGAGCTTATTTCAATTTTGTACTTTTCAAGTTAAAACCTGAGTTTACCTCTTTGTTCATCAAATTCAGTTGGCTTAAATTGTTTCTAGTGCAAAAAGCTTTTCAATCCTAGCTTAAGCATATCATAAGGAGTCTAGGACTTCTTTTATTTTTAAGTTTGAGCTTAAAATGAGCTTTTTACAGCTGAATAAGCATAACCAAGGGCAAAGCCCTACCTTCTGATATAGCAGCTTTGATAAGCTGTTTTTGAGCTTATTAGTTAGTTTCAGCTTATGTCCCTTTTATTAAAATAGCTTAATTTTGTGTCCTCTTTAAGCCCTAGTATTCAGTTTTTCATAAAAGTCAAAAATTTAAAAAAAGAGCAAAAAGGGGTTAACCACACTCGAACCCAAGACCCTCAGTTCACAAGCCATACGTTTTACCAAGTGTGCTACATTAGCTCATCCACTCACCTCTTGCACCATTAAATAAATAACCACGTTTTTATTTCCTTTTTAATTAATAAGCCGTAGCTATGTAGAGCTTATTTAGAGCTTATTAGTTAAGCTGCATTCTTGGTTTTATTTTTCCTAGCTTCTTAGTTGCTATTTAGACTTTCCCTGAATTTTTGGTAATTTTCCATTAAGTATTTTATTTTTTATCATTTTTCTTGTCTTTTAATTTTCGAAAAGCATTTAAAAATAAAAATAAAAAAGTTTAAAAAATTACAAAAAAATAGTTTTTAGGTTTATAAAAAATAGATTTAGTTTTACATTAGGAAAAATCATTTTCACCCTTTTTAGATTTAAATTTTCATTTTTAAGCTTTTAATTTTAATTTTAAAAATAGAATTTTAATTTTTAAAATAGTTAAAAATAATTTTCTTAGTTTTTATAGTAATTTAGATTTTTCTAAGCTTAAAATTTATTTTTCCCAATTTTTAGGACTTTATTTGTTATTTTTTAAATTTAATTAGATTTAAATAGTTTTTAATTCATAAAAAATTCAAAAATAATCAAAAAAATATTTTTCTTTTTCTTAAAATCTTCTTTTGTCCTATTTTAGGTTTAGAAATTTAGTTTGCATTTTTAGGACTTAATTTTGATTTACTTGTTTATTTGTCACGTTTTATTTGTTTCCCGTTACCCTTTTTAAGAGCTTAATTGTTTTTAATTGTTCATTTTTACTTGTTGCTTTTATTTCATAGTCATAGATCATCAAAATATCTTTGTTCTCATTCTAATCATAATCCAAGCTTAAACGTGGTTTCAATTACACAAGTCGTTGGGGGAAACGACCCGGGTAATCATACTTCCCGGTTAAATATACGTATTATTATATATTGTGTTATATATTTTTAAGAGTGAATTGTATCAAGGGTTACTTGGTAATTTTCTTAATTGCTCTTTGGAATATTATTATAATATATTTTATATGTATGTAAGACTAAAACTACCACAATTAGTTTTTGGCGCCGTTGCCGGGGACTTGTGTTAAAGAGTCCGTCGTTTTACGTTTGTTGATTTGGTTTGAAGATCCTTTCATCCTCGAAAGTTTTATTTTTGTTAAATATTTCAAAAATCCAAAAAAAAGATATAAAAAAAATATAAAAAAGTAAAAAATATTTTATTTTTATTTTTAGTATAATTATCATAAAAACATAAAAAAAATAAAATAAAATATAAAATAAATAAAATTGTACTTTAAAAAATTAATATAAAATACACAAAAGTTGGTTTAATGAACACCAAACATATAATACCTTCACAATTGAGGTATTTCATAATAAGTTCCGGTGGTGAACTTGAATAAGTTCCAAAATCAAACCAAAGATTTTAAAACTTGCTATTTGTGTTTCATACGAAGTACGCTCACCATTGAAAAATAATTTTTTAGATGTTACGTGAAGTAAGTTGATTATTTGGTTTTTACGTTGTATCCCGTATATCAGTTTTTAAAATAGTTAATTGCTAAAAAACACATTAATTAGTGAATTTTTTGTTGCTGTTTTAATTTCTTTTTTTTAGTGCATGCGCACTCAATCTCATAGTTCGTTCAATCGAATATCGTCGGACAACAACAATTAACAACGGTTATTGTTGAGGGATCTCGAGTTTCCTAATGGCCCGACTATAGTTACCATGGCTCAAATGCTACAAGCTCTCATCAAGGTGATACGAAGAAGATGCAATTGTTGTTCCACCGATGAAATGCAAACAATTTTGTGCTTAAAAACCTTTGATCAATCTTGACGCAATGTAATAAGTTTAGGGTAGACAAGCCCTCATAATTCTCCTTCGATTTTTCAACAAAGTCACTTCAACGTTTATGAACACAATCCCGAGTTCCAGAAACCTTAGATTAAGCTTTGGTTTTTTACTTTTCTTAGATGGTGAACCCGAGATTGCTAGTTTAGGAAAACTCCTAGATCAATTCTCAATCGGGTTGACCTTGTTTTAAAGTTCATATTCAATTCTTCCCACTTCGGGTAAATACAAATTTACCTTCAGAAATGCAAATCACACTTTTTACACCACAAAAAAACCTAACGAATCTTTCAATCGAAGGCATGGGAACGTTTTTTAAAGGACTCTTCGTCATTGTTCCTCCCATGGTTTCTCAGGAATTACATCAACTTGATAGTTTTACTTATTCCTTGTATACCTAATCGATCATGATTTCCTTAGATTCCGCCGCGGGTGGCAATTTTCTAGATAAGATGCCTCGAGAGAAGGTTTTAGACATAATCTGAAAGTATTCAAAAGTGCGTTCTCAAGAAAGCGTCCATATGATTCAAGTAGCGAATACGTATGTTCGTCTTCTACTTCTTCACTTCTAATAATTCTTTCGAGATTCACAACATATTTGGCCGCCCACTTTTCTTGAAGACATATTGAATATTCGAATGGAGCAGTTTAGATGAAAAGCGATTAGTGAAAAGAATGCTACGACTCCTGCTACCGTCAAAGCAGTCGAGGAAGTTTGTGTCACATGTGGTTCTAACCATAATTTCAACAATTGTCCGTTAACAAGGAACGATTTTCCCGTTTTTCATGATAATATTCATCAATTCCAACAAACTGCCGCCGTTGGCAATTTTGTTCAAAGGAATCCTCCTAATTTGGCAAACCAAATGAGACCACCGGGTTTCAATCAACCAAATGTTCAAAACAACCAAACAAACCAAACTTCGATATCATAGGAGACAATTTCAAATTCGAATCAATAACCGTGGAGAATTTCATCCAAAACCGACTCAAAACAAACACGGAGTCCATTTATCAAGCCCCACCATAAAAACCAACAAACAAAATCAACCTTTGGTTTATCAAGCTTTTCCTACCGTTTCACAAATTCAAGGTGTTTCTTAAAACGGATTTTGAAAGTTTATGTTAAGGCTATTGATTGCGAAAATGAATAAATGCAAATGAAGTTGGATAATTTTCAAAGATAACACAAATTGATTTTCAAAGAGTTACTATGTTTCTCAAAGAAGCAAAGATGATTTTCAAAAGATGATGCTCAGTTTATGCAAAACTTTCACTCCCAACCAATGCTTCTAGTTCAAGTTCGTTACCAAGCAATAACCTTTCCAATCCATAGGACGAAGCCAAGGCAATTACCTCATGAAAAAGTGGATGCCTCATTCATGACGGACATCCATTTCCTCCGTTCGGTGGTGGGGGAAAGGAAAACTGGAGGGTTGATCAAAGGATCCGGAGGTGCTACCTAGCTCCGAAGACATCCAACCTCATGTTGCCAAGACTTAGGGAAAAGACATAAGAAAGAACCAATCAAAAGAGCATTCTTTTAGCTCAAAAGACAAAGACTGGTGTGCCTTACCCTTCAAAGATTTGCACAAAAGAGAAAAATTCGTGTGGAAAAGGATGATATCCTAGCTTCAAAGTTTATGGAAATTTTCCGTAATCTTTACTTTGAGCTAAGTTTTCACGGTTGCTCTCATTTCATATGCCAAAGTTAGCTCTGATGTTAAAAAGATGACTTATAACAAAGACAAGATTTATCGAGGTTAACCAAGACACCTTTGAAATGAAAATTGTTGTGCAGGTTGTAATTAAAAGCTTCGGGATAAAAGCTAGTGAACCCGGTCGATTTCTGATTCCATCTGATTTTTTGGAGTTTGATAAATTGCTTTGCCCTAAGCCCGATTTAGGTGCTAGGCATTAATATATGCCTCTGTCCATTTGGAAAAAGCTTGGACTCCGGGCCTAATTGATAATAAGAGGTGTTAGATTTGAGCCGACTAATTTGCTCTCCCCCTTTTTTCCCGAACAATTTTCCAAAACAAACCGGTTTGTAGCACGAGAATGTTTTTTGTAAAGGTACGGAAAGTTCTACTTTCCAGGCCGATTGTTGTTCTTGATTTCATATAGCCGATCCTCGAGTACCATTTGATACTCGGGGAGACCTTTTTCTTAGGACATCTCATGCTTTAATTGATTGTGTACGAAGGTATGGATAACGCTTAGGAATGATGATCAATCTTTAACAATGAAATTGTGGGTGATACTCCTTCTATTTCATTACAACGATCTCGTATCGTTGAAGAAGTTGTTCTTATTGATGTTACTGTGTGAAGATTACTCACAAGAAGTTTTAGATTTTTCACAGACTTCAGTTGCATTATGCATCCTTTCTCCGGATACGATCCAATTGTTTCAATTCTTTCTCCTACTCTCACTCCTTTAGGGGGATTGTGATTTTTACTCTTGGATGAAGCTGATACTTTTCTTGCTATTGCCAGATGTAACAACTCACCAGAAGTTGATATTGTTGCTTATTATGAACAGAGGGGAACATTCTCCTTCTCGAATCTCTTTCAATCAGTGATTCAATTCGCCTTCACTAAATATAAGAAAGGTACTTACCAGAAATTAAGGAAAGGCTTAAAGTTTGTAAAATTGTCCGTAATCTTCAATTCTAAATGACCTCCTAAGGGTGAACTTAAGGACTTACAACCTCATCTCGAATAGTATTTTTAGCAGATAAACAAACTAGTGCTGTGTGATTGCCATAGATTTGAGCGGATGATGTAAAGACCGCCTCTCTTAAAGGTTCATTTAAATCCCGGGGGGGGTGGGGAAAGCATGCAATTGCTTGGGAGATCTTGATATTAAGGGTACTAACCCAGTATTTTGTTCTCATAAAATTTAATGGGAAGCCTGACTATGAACCAGGGTCCAACATCAGAGATTGGTAAATCAAAAATCTATGATGTCATTAAAAAAAGAGGTTGGATTGAATAATCTTCTTGACGCTTAGATTGATCATTCATAATCTCGGATAGTCCTGGGAGTGAGCCTAGTTACACGGTGTGTACCAAAGGGAATGGAGGAATGTCCGTAGTAACAAATGTTTGATAACGTATTACGTGCAAAACAAGACTTGTCACCGGATGGAGTGTATGCCATTGAGTATCGTATGTTGAAACGAAAGATACAATTGAAAATTACCTTTTTTTCCCTTTGACGTTCATGGGATAATGCTGAGAGACTCGAGGGAAAGGTGTATATTGTTTCTCTAGATCGTTTTTCTCGTTTGAGGTTTTTCCAAATTCCAATTGATCCAAATGACCAAGAAAAGACCACATTCACCTGCCCATACGGAACGTTTGCTTATCGCCGCATGCCTTTTGGTTTATGCAATGCACCAGGCACGTTTCAAAGGTGTATGATGGCAATCTTCCATGACATGATTGAAAAGACAATGGAAGTCTTCATGGATGATTTCTCGGTTTTTGGAAATTCTTTTTCTACGTGCCTCACCAATCTAGTCATTAAAAAATGCTTATGTTTATAACGGTTGATGTGATGACACTAACGTAGCTCTAACATTGGGAAAAATAAAAAAAAGATAAAAAATCCATTTCATGGTTGAAAGATGGTATCGTACTCGACATAATGTTATCGAGAAAGGTATTGAAGTCGACAAATCTAAAGATTCCGATTGATTTCTATGCTACACTCTCCCAACCACCGTTAGGGATTTCGATGTTTTATCAGGGCACTGATGGTTTTTTTTTCAAAGTATTCTTGCAAAAGACTTTTCAAAGATCTCAGGACCCTGGAACCCTTTCTTTAGAGAAAAATACACTCCTTTTTTTTATCTTCTCGGAAAGATTTGCATTCTAGCCTTTCAAACATTGAAAAAGAAGTTAACCGAAGCTCCAATTCTCATTGCTCCAAATTGGGACCAACCTTTTGAAATCATGTGTGATGCAAGCGATTATGCAATAGGTGCCGGTTTCTAGGGCAAAAGGTTGCTCGATGCATTTTAGACAATTTCATTATGAAAGTAAAATGATGGATCCGAACCTGAGAAACGAATTAATCTTACAACAGAGAAGAGGGGAAAGAGATGCTTTGCGGTTGTTTATGCTTTTAAGAAGTTATCGACATATCTTATCTTGAACCCAAAACTGTTGTTTTTCAACGGGGGCCATTCCGCTTTGAAATTCCTCTTCCAACCAGGATAGAAGCCAAAGCAGAGTGCTCTAGATGGGTCTTACTTCTCAAGTATTTGATTTTTTTTATAGTTTTTGATACCAAAGGAGCTGAAAACTAGCCCATTCCGTTCACCTCTCTAGTCTTTGATCAAACCCGTATGAGAATGTTTTTGATCCTAAGGAGATTAATGAAACCTTTCTCCACTTTGAAACATTGGAAATACGGTGAATTCTCATGTATGACAAAAATACCCCGTGGTTGGCGATATAGAAATTACCACGCGGGGATTTTTCTCATCAAAGAATTGGTCAAAACAACATAAAAGAGGAAGTTTTTCAAGGTTTTATAAAGAAATTACTTTTGGGAATGATTACCTAATCTCTTTTGTACATAGGTGCCGGAATCCTAAATCATCCGTAGATGTGTTGTATTTTGGCCAATGGAAAGCTCTTGAAAATTTCTCAACGCTTGTCATTGAAGGATACAACGTGGGGGCCATCATAGTGCCAATATCACCGCTCGGAAAGTATTTGATGCCGGGTTCTTTTGTCTCAATTTATAAGGATGCTTAAGAATTTGATCTAATCTTGTGATGCATGTCAAAGACTATGGCCATAAATTTTCTCATCGAGATGAGATTGCCTCAAAATAGCAATCCAAGTTGTGAAATTTTCGAGGTTTGGTGTATTGATTTTATAGGACCTTTTTCGTCGTATAGAGGATAACATATATATTCTAGGTAGCCTATCGTTTATCTTTCCAAATGGGTTAACCAAGGCGCCTCCCCACCAACGATGCTAGTGTAGTGTCAAATTTTTGAATACCTGTTCTCCGATTCTGGTGACACCGAGACAGAGAGAAGTCATTAGCCGAACGTGGGAACCTTTTCTGTTAATGACTAAATTTGATAAAAGTTATGTTGAAATATGGTTGTAAACACGTCTTTCTACCTTACCACTTCTCTCGATATGGTCAAGTCGAGGTTGAAGAATCTTTGATTCAAATGATTCTTACGAGAGGACGGTGGGAGGAAACCGAGCCTCATGGTAAGACAAGTAGACGATGCTTTTATGGGCTTGTAGTAACCGTTACAAGACCTCCAATCTGGTTGCCACTCCCTAATTTTGTTATATGGATGAAAAAGCGTTGTCTACACTTACCAGTTGAGCTGAATCACAAGGAATATTGGGTATCTTAAGATGCCACTTCGATCTCATGACTGCGGGTAGTGATCATCAATTGCTCCAACTCAAGTACGTAAGAGCTTTGAGATCAAGCTTTTGAGATGTCATTAATCTACAAAGATGAAAAGACGAATGGTTAATTGCAAGTCTTCTTAGAATCAAGATCGATTCTAAATGTTGGTGATCATGTTTTACTTTTATACTACTCGATTAAAGATTTTCTCCTATAAGCTCAAGTCCCGTTGGTCCGGTCCTTTCACGTTTACGATTATTTTTACTGTATGGACTTCCAAATTGTATCTGCACGATGGTTTAGATTGGAATTAGGTCTATGACACCGTACTGTTGATTTTTAAGGGTGGGGGGTGTATAAAAATGGGGGGTTCCGGTGAGACTTTAGGTACATAATTTATTTTATATAGTATGAAATTAGTATAGTACTTACTTATAATCAGTGGGGATTACGAGTCGAGCTGATGGTTGGGTGTCTAGTGGGTAATTTTTATTGAGCATGAAGGGGGTGTGGGCATAAAATGGATGGTGCGTAGAAGAGAGGATTGTGGGTCTTAAAATTAATGTGTTGTGATGTGTTGTGGCTCTTTCTCTTAACGGGGTTGTTTCTTGTTTCGTTTGTTGTTTGTTGTGATTTTTGGCAGGATATAAACCCAACAAATTCTATATAAAAAGACTCAGTGTCGGTTTGTTGTTGTATCCCGTTTCACTCGAGCTTCTCATCCTTTGTTTGAAATTAGTTTGGGGAAATCCAATATCCTTTCATCTTATCGATTCACGTTTATCTTTGCATAATTCATTTAAACGGCTCTTCTTTAGATTTCGTAGTGGGAATAGAAAAGATTTAGTAGGTGAACGGAAGAGAGAAATTGAAGTTAGAAGAAGGTTAGAAGCCCCACCTTTTAAACACTTGAGGATAATTGGTTTCATTTTTGTTTGGGGACGGGAACTCTATCGATTTAATGTTACCTGCTTATTGTTTTGTCTCACGTCCCGTTTTTTTTTTTGTTTTTTGTTTTCCCAAAAAAAATAGTCAAAAAAATTTAAAATTTTAAGATAGTATATAAAAAATAAATGTTAAAAGACACGATATGTAGGTTTTCCGTTGTTAAGAATATGAAGTAAATTTTTTGACCGATTTAGAACGTTTTTTTTGTGTTTGTGTGTTCTAGCATTATCCCATTAACAAATAAATGATGGATAGTTTGTGCTAAGTCTAATGTAGACTTGAAGTACATGCTAGACTTGAATCATTAGTAAATGATGACTTGTGCTAATCTCAAGAAGATTTTAAATATGCCAAGTTGGATTTTATATAGGCTAAGTATTTGCGAATTTCTTAATTAGAGATTTTAATTGCAAAGAATAAGAGATGATAGTGTTGATTACTAGAGTTAGGGATGCTAAACAAAGTTTATTTGGATTAAGTAAAGGCTTTTAAGAATAACATTGTGGTTTTTCTTACCCGGAGTTCTTAAAATTGATTAATTTATACGGGTTCTCTTTAATTTTTTACAAATTAGTGTTTTACTCCTAAAGTATAATCAACATATTCAGAGAGAAAAAAAGCCTTTAATGTTGATGAAGTCAAACATCGTTGGTATATAAGGTTTTTTAGTTTTCACGTTTATACTTTGGTTTTCTCTAATATGAAATTTTTTCTATTTGCAAAAATAAGTGTTTATTAATTTATCATTTAAAAAAAATCTATAAAATGTAGGTGAGTGAATATAAAATTGATGCAAGTTATAAATCTCTAGTGTTAATAATAATTTGCAAATCTCCTTCGTATTATAGTACTTGGGCCATTTGTCGGTTACGCTCCACGATTGTGACATCGAAAGAAGGGTGGAGGGAATGTATATTTAGGGTTGGTAATCATTTAGTACACTAAGTCTTGTCGGAGGCGGTTGGCACGATGTGTTGTCGCAAGAAATAGTGTTTACCGAAATTCCTTGCCTAATACTAATGTAAATTAGAAATAATAAAAGTGCTAAGTTAGAATATAATTGTTTCAGTTTCATTTTCTAAAACAAAAGGTATTCTTTGGAACTTAAGGTTTGCAAAAGGTCTAAAGGCGTTTTCATCGGTAGTTCTTGCGTTTTCGATTAGTAGTCACCGGGATGGGGTGTCTAAAATGCATTTGATCTTTCTACGGATGGACGGGGGGTGGCTTGAGTTAATGAAAGTCATTCATGGGAATAGTGATCACTTTCATGTTACATTTCGCCATAAGTTGGTGTTTGTGTGCTTTGTGGGGGGGTGGAGAGGTGTAGTTGGGTAGTGGTGAGTTTATGTGGATGAAATTGACGTGGGGGGGGGGTGTGGGTTTTGTGGTGAGGCGTGTTCATGATTGTTGATGCGCTTTGGTAAGGCTGGTTGGGGGCTGCTCGTTTTTTTGGGGGGGTTGGTGGTTTATATTGAGTTTTTTAGTTTGGTTTAGCAGTTGTTGTTGATTATTTGGAACTAAAACCAAATGGGTTATTTTGAAGAGCTAGAAATAAGTTTTTCATGGGTGAAGGTGGGACATAGTCCGGGGGGGGGGGAAGCCGGGGGGGGATTCTGGGGGGGGGGGATTGGGATTATAGTGTGGAAAGTTAAAGGAAAAAGCATCCTCAATATTGGAAGTAGGGTAGCTGGGAGTGGGGGGGGGGAGACAGGGGGGGGGGGAAGACCTTCGCTCTGGTCAACTTACCAATGGTTATTAACATTAATGGTTTATTTATATTATTAAGTATAATAGTTATTGTATTTACAATATATTCCGGTAAAGATTTGTTCTAGTGGCACGGAGGACTTTCTTGGGATAGAAAAAGACAAAGTTGTTATAGTTAAGGTTTAAACCTTCGTTCCTCTATAATTGGCTCTTGTGATACCAATCTATAACACCACCATTTTTGACATCTAGCTGCGGGAAGAATAAGGAAAGCTAATCTGGAGTATTATTTCATGTTAGCAAAAACAAAACATTATCATGAAAATGACTCATAAAAAGAGACGTTTTAAAAAGATCTAAGTTATCATTTATTATTTCATCAGTGGTTTTTTCACAAAACCATTGACAATTTTTTATATTTTTTATTTGATTTTTTTTTATGTTTCTATGATACTAAAAAGAAAAAGAAAATATTTTTTACTTTTTTATATATTTTTTTTTGGATTTTTGAAATATTTAACAAAAATGAAACTTTCGAGGACGAAAGGATCTTCAAACCAAATCAACAAACGTAAAACGACGGAATCTTTAACACAAGTCCCCGGCAACGGCGCCAAAAACTGATTGTGGTAGTTTTATACACACATTAAAATATAATACTATAATAATATTCCAAAGAGCAATTAAGAAAATTACCAAGTTACCCTTGATAAAATTCACTCTTAAAAAATATATATAATATAATATATAATACGTATATTAAACCGGGTAAGATTGATCACCCGGGTCGTTTCCCCAACGACTTGTGCAATTGAAACCACGTTTTAAGCTTGGATTATGATTTGAATGAGAGCAAAGATATTTTTGATGATCTATAACTACCAAATAAAAGCAACAAGTAAAAATGAACAATTAAAAACAATTAAGCTCTTAAAAAGGGTAACGGGAAACAAATAAAACGTGACAAATAAACAAGTAAATCAAAATTAAGTCCTAAAAATGCAAACTAAATTTCTAAACCTAAAATAGGACAAAAGATCTAAAAAGGGTGAAAATGATTTTTCCTAATGTAAAACTAAATCTATTTTTTATAAACCTAAAAACTATTTTTTTGTAATTTTTTAAACTTTTTTATTTTTATTTTTAAATGCTTTTCGAAAATTAAAAGACAAGAAAAATGATAAAAAATAAAATACTTAATGGAAAATTACCAAAAATTCAGGGAAAGTCTAAATAGCAACTAAGAAGCTAGGAAAAATAAAACCAAGAATGCAGCTTAACTAATAAGCTCTACATAGCTACGGCTTATTAATTAAAAAGGAAATAAAAACGTGGTTATTTATTTAATGGTGCAAAAGGTGAGTGGATGAGCTAATGTAGCACACTTGGTAAAACGTATGGCTTGTGAACTGAGGGTCTTGGGTTCGAGTGTGGTTAACCCCTTTTGCTCTTTTTTAAAATTTTTGACTTTGATGAAAAACTAAATACTAGGGCTTAAAGAGGACACAAAGTTAAGCTATTTTAATAAAAAAGGACATAAGCTGAAACTAACTAATAAGCTCAAAAACAGCTTATCAAAGCTGCTATATCAAAAGGTAGGGCCTTGCCCTTGGTTATGCTTATTCAGCTGTAAAAAGCTCATTTTAAGCTCAAACTTAAAAATAAAAGAAGTCCTAGACTCCTTATGATATGCTTAAGCTAGGATTGAAAAGCTTTTTGCACTAGAAACAATTTAAGCCAACTGAATTTGATGAACAAAGAGGTAAACTCAGGTTTTAACTTGAAAAGTACAAAATTGAAATAAGCTCTAATGCTCAATAAGCAGTTTAAGAATCCTAGCTTTTGTAAACTAAACAAACACCTTATAGACTACTTATTTAAATCATAAAAGCAATTACTACAAGCTAGAAATTAAAATTTAAAAACTAAGAATCTAAGACTGCTGTTTTTGGCTTTTTGAGTTTTTTATGACTTTTAAAAAACTAATGTACCCAAGTAAATGATCTAGGAAATGAAAAATGAGATTCTAATTAGATTAAGCTATGTCTAATCTAGTATTAACTTGAATTTAAGAGCCTAAATCTTAAAATTACTAGCTTAAATGAGACTAGAAGCTCAGCAGTACTAACTACTTGTTAGTACTGCTGATGCAATTGGCAAAAGCCAAATTAAATGTGCAGGTGTCCTTAATGGACTAATCTGCACTAAAAACTCCTATTGAGTGATTTTAAGTTCAAAAGCAATCCAAGTCCAAGCCTAGGGAAAGCTTGGATCAAGCTTTCACTAACAAAGAAAAGGTATACAAGTACCCTGGTGCTGAGACATCTAAAATAAGCCCTAATTTACTCATTTTTAAAAACTAGCTTATGAAATCTCTTTTCCTAATGATAATTAATGAAATCAAAGCTGACTCAATTGTTTTGCACAAAAACCTTTGATTTATGAAGTCAAACTAAGATTAAAACAAACACTCGTACAACGATTATATGACTGATTTGAAAATCTTTAATGAAATCTATCTAAATAAATCCCTTAATACCAAGATGATTAACAGTTTATAAAACTAACTTAAATAACATAATCTAACTACTTAATTAAGCTAGAATGCAAGATCTAAGAAATTACACTAATATTTTTGGTTTTTATGGATTTTTATGACAGAAATAAGAAACTAATGATCTATATCTATTTAAGCAAAAACAGATGAAGATATATAACTAATAAGCACTAGTAAAGAGAAATAAGCACAAAGAAGCAACTAATTTAAGCAAATAAGCAGATCTATTCTAATAAGTACCTTAACTACTATTTATGCTAGAAATTAAAGACAAAAGGAATTTAAAAGAGAAACTTACTTGAGCTTCAGCTTAACAGAAGCTAGAATGCTCTTCGGAGCTTTGTTACAAGCTTGGCCAATCATAGATTAAGCCAGTCAGTGATTGTCGCTTGGACGAGATCCTTTTCCATTCTTGATCTCTTCTAACAAAAGCTTTCAAATCCAAATTGCAAAAAACAAAAGTAATTACTGGTTTAATGAATTTAAGTATGATTAGGTCCAAATTGAGCTCAATCATGAGCTTAGAGACTCATGAGAGCTGTTGAGAGCTTATAGGTACAGTAGCTTGACATTTGATAGGTAAATAAAAGCTTGTAAGTGAATTTGAAAGAGCTTATGACAATTTATTTAAGAATAAAACTAAATTTCATTGATGAAAAACTTGATTACATAATCTTAAAAAGGACGGATTACAAGATGAAAAGAAATTATATAAGCTAGAAATTGAAATTAAGTTAAAACCTAAAAGCACAAACTACTTTTTTATCTGAAATGTGTGATAATGAGGCCCTTTTATAGGCACTCATAGATCCTTCTAGGCCTCTAATCTGTTAGACGCGCCTATCAACATCATCCCTTGATCATTCTTCAATCATTGATTCCTTCTTGTCCACCGTTGGATCACTAATGAGCTCACACAGATTGCCAGCATGGCAATCCGTTTGAGACTCAATTGTGATTGTTTACTGAGTGCGTTTAGTGCAAAACCCACGTCTCTTTGTGCTTTCTCCTCGTCACACGTGGCTTGAGCTTGAGAGTGAGCTAATGAAATCCTTTGATTTGACTGATCTATCCTTGCCATCTTGTTAACGAGTTCTTGAATTGTCCTTTTTGACCCTTGATTGAGACTTGCCCCTTGATTTACCCTGGGTGAAAGATGGGGACGATGGATGAATAGTGCCACACTTTACCGCTTGTTTTAATTGAAAACGGGTAAATAATATTTAAACTTTGGGCTTATGGCATTTTTAGTCCCTCTCTTTGATTATCAAAAGACCAAGTAATATTTTGACTTTCAAAATAAGCAAGAATGGTCCCTGTGGTTTATTGAAAGGTTAATGGTTTTGTAAATTGGGCTTTTGTTATGGGCTTTTGTTATCCGGGTAGGGTTTTTTTAGGGAAATGGCCCATTAAGAGCCCAAGGACCAATTGTGTAACTTTAGGATACTTGAGGGACTAAAGTGGATTATTTTTTAGTTTTGTCTTTTTGTGGGTTGACTCTGTTGACCATGAATTGACTTTTCTTTTACTGAAGCTTGACCAAGGTTGACTTTGACTTCCGGCTTTTGTTCACTCTTTCGTTCTCGTGTCCGTGCTTGCCCGTTTTTGATTGTTTTCTTATGATTTTTGATATATCCGTACCTGCACACACAAAACACAAATACAAGCATATTTTTGCCATTTTTGGTCTGTTTTGGGCTTAATTAGGCCTATTTAGGTATAAACGGATATGTGTATTTTGCACATATCAAGGCTGACACACATATACCTCCTCTTCAATCTTACCATAAAGGAAAGCACTCTTTACATCTATCTGATACACCATAAATCCCATAAAGGAAGCATAAGCTAAGAACAATCTTATTGCCTTTATTTTTGCTACAGGGGTAAAAACTTTATCATAGTCTATGCCTTATTCTTGAGTATATCCCTGAGAAACCAGCCTTGCCTTATTCCTGATGAGTATTTCTCTCTCGTATTTCTTGTTTCTGAAAATCCATTTTGTACCAATGGCCCTTTTTCCTTTAGGTAAATCCACTAGAATCCAAACCTTTTGTAGCTTAAACTGTAGAAGCTCTTTCTACATTACTTCTACCCAAGCTGAATCACTTAGAGCTTTGGCAATCCTTTTGGGTTCTTCTTGGGATAGGAAACAAGCAAAAAGACAAGTATGAAGGTCTTTATGAGTTTTCTCTTCATAAACAACACTAATAAACCTTTGATCATTTGTAGTCTTTATCGTTCTCTTTGTCTGTACACTAGATTGCACATTACCAATCACATTATCAAGTGAATGATCTTTATGGATTCTTGTATTTGGAGTAGAAGGAACTGGATATGTGGTAGAAATATTGCTCATATCCACTTCTATTTCATCTTCAAAGCAATCACCATGTGTGGTTTCAGTTGGATCAGTAGTAACTATTGGACTACCAGTATTAATATTTAGACTACCAATATTTTTATTTGTACTGGCAGTATTAATACTTGGCCCAACAGTATTAGCATCTTGAGCACTTTTCTTAGGCCTATCTTGATTATCAATTCCACCTTTATCATCCTTCTTTCCAGCATCATTAGAAGGTTGTGGTTCATCATTGTTGGCATTCTTCAAAGAAGAATCAAATAGTAAACCATCTTTCCATAGTGGCATTAAAATGTAATCTTGGCTAGATCCTGTATCCTTGTTAGATTGACCTACACCAATACTTTCTTGTGTACCTACAAAATCATTAGAGTTTGTTCCTGCAACAACTGGCACATAATTCATTGATTCTGTTAGAACATTAATATCAAATAGCCACTTTGGTCCATCACCTGCAACAATAGGCTTATCCTCCAAGAACCTAACATGCAAGTTTTCTTCTATTTTCCTTGTTCTAATATTGTATACCCTAAACGCGTTACTATTTAATGAGTATCCAACAAAGAATCCATCATCAGATTTTCCATAAAACTTACCTAAACGATCTAAGGTATTAAGAATGGTAACATAACACCCAAATGGTTTCATGAAGCTTAGAGAAGATGTTCTACCTCTAAAGAGTTCATAAGGGGTCTTATTATAAGGCTTGACTACTAATACCCTATTCTATACATAGCAAGCAGTATTAACTGCTTCATCCCAAAATGTAGTAGGTAACTTAGAGTCAGCTAACATGGTTTTAGCATCCTTAATTAGTGTCCTGTTTCTTCTCTCAGCAATACCATTTTGCTGAGGAGTTCTAGCTACACTAAATTCCTTCTTAATGCCTTTCTTTTCACAAAACTCACTCATAACTCTATTTTTGAATTCTGTTCCATTATCACATCTGATTATTTTTACTTTCTTATCAACTATATTTTCTATCTGAGTTATAAAGCTCTTAAGAATACCACTAGTTTTATCCTTAGATGCTAAAAAGAAAACCCAAGTAAATCTGCTATAATCATCAGTGACAACTAGACAGTATTTCTTATTCATTAAGCTGCTCACAAAAGTTGGACCAAACAAGTCCATATGCAACATGAATAAAGGTTGAGAAATAGAGTTCTGAATCTTGGACTTACACGACACTTTGTATTGCTTTCCCTTAAGACAAGCAACACAAGTTTGATCATTTTCAAAACGTTTTGAGGGCAAACCTCTTACAAGATTATCCTTAACAAGTTTATTAATAGTTTTAAAGTTTACATGACCAAGCCTCCTATGCTATAGCATTGATTCATCAAGTGTGGCTTTTGCAACAAGACAGGTTAAACACTCTTTAGGAACAATATTCTTCATATCAACACTGTACATGTTGTTCTTTCTTGGAACTTTAAGTAAAACCTGACTTTCATCAGTTAACTTAAAGTCAAGAGACAGAACAAAACATCCAGTGTCTGTAAAAAGAACACTGTTCTTTTTGTCTCACATCTGTGAAACACTAAAAAGGTTAAACTGTAACTCCTTTACAAGTACATATCCTCAAAATCAAGGTTACTAGTTTTAAGAGTTCCTTTACCAGTAATTCTTCCTCATTTGGCTCCTCCCCCAAATGTAACATATCCTCCATCAAATGCTTTGAAGTCTAAGAGATAGGACATGTTGCCTGTCATGTGCCTTGAGCATCCACTATCAACATAGCCTTAATCTTTTATTTGTGGATGACCCTGCATATAAAATAAGTAAATTAGTTTCCTTTGGGGACCCAAGCCATCACTGACTTGGATCTGCCTCATGCATTAACATAATTATGTCTCTTGAAAGTAATTGATGCATTGTTAAGTTTGGTAGGTCGCCAAACCCAACATGCTGAGGCCTTAACAACATTATCCTAATTTGCCTTGATAGCATTAACTACTGTTGTATTTAGCCTAGCAGTATTAACTGCTTTTGGCCTTGCAGTATAAAGTTTTCCCTTAGCAGTATTAACTTTTTGGAAAAGATTTTTGCTAGTTAATACTGTTTTTGTTTGATAGGGACTCTTTTCAGTTGATTGTACTGATTTAGAAAAACATGACATTGGTCTAGCACTATAAACTGTAGTTTTGGGATGAGCAGTATTAACAGGCCTAGCAGTATTAAGTGGTTTTAGGCCAGTTTTCATTAAAACTGCTCTTGGAGCCATGTTCCTTTGAGTACTAAGGTGTGCTTTTTGAGCAACATAATTGTGATTTAGCCTTGTATAATTATTACCAGATACCATCCTTTCCCTTTGATGGTAATTACAGTTAGCCTACAAATGGTCAAAACTTCCACAAACAAAACAAGCTTTATTGTACATCACAAAGTCACTTCCTAGTTGTTGGGACTTCTGATTATTCGAGTTTCTTTGATTTCCCCTAGGACCTTGTGATCTGTACATTTTAGCATACTTAACTGATTTCCCATTTGGTTTTTCTTGTTGTTTTACAAATTCTATCTTAGTAGGAAAAACATTTTTCATTTCAAACTTATCAACATCTGATACTAACTCCTTAACCAATGGAGCATCAGGAGATTTCCTAACCTCATTAAAAACATTTTCACTAACACTCTTACTAATCTTAGGTCCATAGCCTTCAAACTCAGGCTGTTGAAAATCCTCAAGACCAGAGTTGGACAAATCAAGTGTTGGAGGTGAAAATAATTCTGTAGGAGGAGGTGGAACAACATTATAGCTCACAAACCCTAAACCCTTTCTACTTTTATCAGGTATCTGACTCCCTATTAATTTGTCTAGACTCTTAGAAACATTATCAAAATTTTCAATCTTAAGTTGATTGCTTTCTTTTTCTTGCTTAAGTTTTTTAAACTCACTTTTAAGCTCACTAATTTCTGAGTCATTATATGAGATATCTCTTTTTAAAACAGCAATTTGCTCATAAAACAAAACCTCATTCTTTTTGTAAAAAACAAGTTGTTCTTCTACAAATGCTAAACCTCTCTTATAAGTAGCTAGATTAAACTCTGATTTGTTAAACTTTATTCTTAAATAACCAAGTTGAGTTTTAAGAGTTTCAAAGCTTTTTAGATAGGTTTTTGAACAAGTTTTATCATTATGTACCTCAGAGTCTGAAAAAGCCATAAGAGCCATGTTTGTAGGGACTTCATCATCTTCCATATAGCTCTAGTCAAAACCAGCTCCATCAATAGCCAACATAGCTTTGGAAGAAGTGTCTTCCACATTTATAGTTCTTTTAGAGCTGTCTTGATTCCAGTTCCTGCTATCTTGTTTCCTAGATCCTCTGCACTCCTTATCAAAATGTCTTAACTTGTGACAGTTGAAACACTCTACCTTGGACTTGTCATATCCAGCTGTGTCACTTCTATTGATAGTGATCTTTCTACCAATCTTCTAAAAAAACCTTCTTGTCCTCATGCTTAGTAATGCTAACTGCCACTTCAAATCCATCTCTTCTAAGTCATCTTTATGGATTTGTTCAAGGTCCTCATGTACAAGTTGAGACCCGTTTGGTTGATTAGCCAAAAATGCATAAACAGTGGCATCACTTAAGTTAGCAGTACTAACTTGAGTGCTAGCAGTGCTAACTTGAGTGCTGACAGGACTAACTTGAAGGTTAGCAGTATTAACTTCATAAGCAGTATTAACCTGATTAGTACTGCTGGGTGATGACATAAAAGCCATGTTTTGAGAACTTGAGCTTGAGCTTGAGTTTGCAGTTCCTTTGACCTCTTGTTTAACAATATTGAAATTGTTGTAGAGATCATCAGAGCTTATTGTGTCTAGATCAGGTTTATTCTTCCAAACCACAACATGAGTATTCCACTCAGAAGACAAATTTCTCAAAAAATTTAAATTGAGATCCTCTTGTAAAATAATTTCACCCAAGATAGCTAGCTGACTTACAATCTTCTAAAGCCTATTAAAAATAGAGTCAAGAGACTCTGTGCTTAGAGAATTAAAGTTTTCATACATTTGTTTCAGAAGAGTCTTTTAAGTCTTCTTTGTAGCATCATTACCACCAAATCTTGTTTGTATAGCAGCAAACAAAGTCTTGGCGTCCTTGTACTAATTAAAAGTCGGTAGATGTTCATTAGGAAGTACCATCAGTAACATACTTCTTGCCTTCATATTATTCTTCTTTTGAGTCTTTTCATCAGCAGTTACAGGACATGGTATTAGAGAAGTTGAGGTTCCATCAACATTTGTTGTTGTTCGAGCTACTGGTTTCAATGAGTTTTCATTCTCTATGACATCCCATAGAGCATAGTCTTATACTTGAAAGTATTTCTCAATTCTAAGCTTCCACATCTCATATTCACCCTGTTTAAGAAGGGGTAATTTTGCAGTAGTATTGGTTTGTGCAGTTTCTAGATCTGTCTCTTCTTTGTGAGTAATGAGTTCTTCTAGATCAAAGTTTCAAAACACAAGCTCTGATACCACTTGTTGATCCCAACTTGGATCTTGCTAACTTGTAAAAGGATTAGTTGTATTGAATAGATTCAAGACAAATAACTATGCTAGAACTTTGTTACTAATGCTTAAAGAGTATGGGAAATAATCTTTAATCACTTAGAAGAATTATCCTATGTAATAGTGATTATATGTATCAATATAGTAAAAACTGTATAAAAAAATTGTTATAATCAAAAGCTCTCATTATTATTTGATGTATATTATGAGTACTTCTTTTTGGCTAGTAATAGGGTTGACAACCTTGAAGATAGAATGTGTCTATGTTTCTTGATCATCTAAATACATATCTTTGATCTCCTGTTATAACACCAAGGAGGCGTTTTACAGATAAACTACAAATCTTCTAAATTTCTACAGTATCAAACATTTTTTTATTAACTATATAAGATTATAAGATTTGACAGTCAATACAATATTCACTAACACGTGCTTTTCTCTTTAACAGTCTTAATCTTCAGCAACAGGTGTAAGTCATTTCTTCAGTGTTAGATATACTGACAGTATTAACTTTACTCTAGCAATTCTAGTACTAACTGGTTAGTACGGTTAGTTATAACTCAAGCAGTATAAACTTTTGTTTTAGCAGTACAAAGTGTAAACCTTTAATTCCCAACAAGTATATATAGGCAAAAAATCCTAATGGTCATCTGGCAGTGGTCCCGACGGTCTCAGATATATATCTAGGGGCCGCCTAGCCACTTAGGGGGCCGCCCCTAGACTAACGCTCTGATTTTTGTCTTTTTGTGATGAAGGTTGATTCTGGTATGTTGGTTTCTATTTTGGGGGGAAAAACTGGATTCAAAATTTATGTTTTTAAATAAAACATTATTTTTATTTAACAAAACTATTTTGTGTAATTTTGTAAAAATATAGTTTTGTAGAAATGTGATGGATTAAGAAGAAAAATTATTTTCTTGATCACTAATTATGTTTAATGATTTGTTTATCCATACCTTAAGTGATTTATGTCGAAATGGAAGTTTACGATTAATAACATGTAAATGTTTATTTTTATCGTTAATGTTTTTACATTTTGTCATCTTTAAAACGTAGAGGAGTCAAAAAAATATAAATAATGCTTTTAAGCATTATTTGTATTAACAATCTCCCCCTTTTTGATGATGACCAAATATAAACTCATCTTGTATAAAAATAAAAATTTCAAGTTATTAATGAGTTTTAATCCATTTCTCCCTTTTTTTGTCAAATCTAAAAAGGTTAATCGTCGATATATAGAGAGAAAGAATACGACGATGCCAAGACCCCCTTGATTTATACCCCCCTCGTTTGGGGCACCAAAGGATCGAGCTTATGGGATTTTGACACAAAACCGAGTTAGAAATACAAGTGCAAGAAAACATTTCTAACGAGTAGCAAGATGACGACAAATATATTCAAAGCTAATAATTGAGATAGAGAACAAATAGCCATGTAAAATATAATGCACTCATTTCACCCATAATAATAGAAGAAATTCATTCATAATAGATAAAAATCCATACATGCATAACAAAACAACTTGATAAATAAAGTAAGCTTATGCATGATAATATGAATTTCTTATAATATTTAGATATACTAAGATTAAAACACTACTACCATAATGGTCTTAATACTTCATAAATCCTTGATGATTCTTGAGTCATAGATAGAGACTTTGAGGAAAAGGTTGGTTAAAACATTATTTGGAAGAATTAAAGATGTTTTAAGGATGAGGTAGAGAGGGTGAGGCAATGGCGGAGGTAAGAAGATACTCAAGGTGATCAAACATTAGGTTCATCTCATCCTTAAGAGTGAAAATGAGATTTCAGTTGTGAAAACAACAAAGATAATTGACCCCATGATAGTCAAATGTGTTGATGTAAATGGGATGACCCATGAGAGGTGGTTAAGGTGGTGGTTGTGGTGAAGGTGGTGAAGGAGTATCAAGAATGTTATCAAAAGGAGTAATTAGGGACAAGGATAGAGTGATATCTAAAGAGAGATGACTTTGAAGTGGAATTAGGTTTGAAGGTCTTGGAGGAACATCCATGATATCATCAAGAAAAGGATTGGATAGTTGAGGTGAGGGTATGTCTTTGGAGGAAGGAGGTGAGGATTGAGGTTTTGACTCAAATGAGGAAAAGGTAGTGCCAAAAGTAGATGATGTATCTTTTATTGATAGAGTTTTTGATGGTGCATTTGGTGGAGATGGATAGGAGGATTTTGTTATGAGAGAAGGTATAGTTGTGTCATCTTCTTCACTAAAGAGGTCCATAAAGAGTTGTCTTGGTGGAATAATGGTTAGTTTGATTTTCTTAGAGGGGTTAGAGGAAGAGGATTATGTGGATGCCATGGAAATAGAAGAGAAATGGGTTTGGGAGTTGTGTTTTGGTAGTAGTGGGGTGGCAATATGGAAGTGTGCGAGAGGTGAGGGGGATTGACGGTGGGTTAGGGGTGTGCGGGTGAGGAGGTTGGGGGGGGATTGTGTCTTGAGATGGAGTGAAAATGTAACCCGGGAAAGGTTGGTAGGGGGGAGTATCGTGATGGGGTGCATATTAGGGCAGGTTAAGGGGGGATGCTGGGGAGGTGGGGGGTGCTGACGCGGGGTGGGCATCCCGGGGGTTATAATCGGCATGGGTTTGGGGGATAATAATAAGAAGGTCGAGTGGGGGTGGGGGGCGAGAGGTTTTGGTGTAGGAGTGTGGGAGGAGGGGGCGGTGCGTGGTGGGGGCTTGTGTTCGTTGGTTGGGCCTAAGAGTAGTGGTTGGGGATATTGGGTGATAGAGGGCTGGCGCGGGAGAGGGTTGGGGTAGGGGAGAGGGGGCGGTGGGGTGGGTGGGGAGGGGGTGGGGGGGTGTGATCTGGCGAGGGTGTTGAGGGTATTATGCTGTTAGGGGTGGGGGGTGGGTGGGTGGGAAGGGGGTTGGTTCGGAGAGGTGGTGGTCGTTTGGGGGGTGGAGGTGGGGTGGGGGAGACGGCGGGGGTTGGGGGGGGGGGGGGGGGAGGCTGAAGGTAGGTGGCGACAGGGGTGTTGTTTTATAAATCACGGGAGGGAGGTGGGGTAAAGGACTTGCGCTGGAAGGTGGAGGGTTGGGGAAGCCGGTGAGTGGGCCGAGTAAAGAGGGTGGGGTGCGGGTGTGGATGGGGAGGTTGGTGGGGGTGGGTGTTGGGACGGGGGCACTGGCGGTACTGGAGCTACGGGGAGAGGGCGGGGGGGGGGTGAGCGGGGGATGGAGGAGAGGGATGCGCGCGGTGAGTTGTGCGAGGAAGTGACGATTGGTGGGGCGAGCTGGTGTTGGTCGGTGGTGGGGGGGGGTGGTGGAGGTGGGGGCGTGGGGCATTGGGTTGGTTGGGTGCGGTAGGAGGAGGGCGGAGGTTGGCGGGGGAGGGTATGAGAGGGCGTTGCGAGTGGGGTGGTGGGAAAAGATTGTGGGATGGTGGGGGAGAAGTGGGGGGGGGTGAGGGGGGGAGGGTTTGGGGGGGGTGGGGGGTGGTGGGGCGGTTAAGTCGGATGACCGCGGGGTTGGAGAGAGAAGAAGGTGAGGTAGGGAGGGGGGTGGTGTGGTTGTTGGCTGGGAGGTGTTGCGTGGTCGGGGGGGGGGAGTGGAAAACTGAAGGGTGGCGGGGGGGGAATGGAAGGATTGGGAAGTTGGGGGGGGGGAGGGGAGAGTTGGGGTGGGCGCGGGTGGTAGCGTTTGAATGGGTGGGCGAGGGGGGGATAGGGGAGGGGAGCGTTGATGGGAGGCGGGGAAAGAGGGGGGGGGGAGGGGTGGGGGGGGGGGAGGTTGAGTGGGGAGGGTTGAAGGGATATGTGGTGGGTGTAGCGGGGGATGGAAGGGGGGGGGGGGGAGGCGCGGGGGCGACGGGGGGGGGGAGTGGGGGGTGGGAGCGGGGGTGGGGCTAATGGGCTAAAGATAAGGGGTGTACAATGTGGGTAGGGTTAGGCTGGGGGGAAGCGGGGGCTTTACTACAGATAGAGGTTTGGCCGGGGAGGGTTGGGGAGTGGGGGTGTGCGGGGGGCGTGTCTGGGGATGGGTGGGGGTGCTGCGCGGGGGACGGCGGGGAAGTGAGGGGGTGCAGGGTAGGGTGGGGTGTGGGGTGCTTATGGGGTGGGCGTGGTGGGTGGAGACAGGGTGCTTAGGGGGAGTGATGGAGGGTTGTCGGGGGGGTGGGATGGTTGGGCAGGGAGGTGGAGGGCCAGGGAGGGGTGGTGGGGGGGTAAATCAGTAGGGGGGATGGGGGGTGGGGGGGGGGGTGGGGGAGTTGGGGGTTGGGGTGGGGGGTGTGGGGGGGGTTCGATGGTGTGGTGTGAGTTTGGATTTGGGTGGGGGGGGATGGGGGTAGTTGCGGTGGTGTATGGCTGGGGGGTTGTAGTTTAGGTAGGGGGTGGGGGTGGGAGGGGGGGGTGGTGAGGATCGTGGGTGATTTGTATGAGGGGGGGGTGCGGAGCTGGAATTTGGTGAGGAGTGGGAGGGGGGTTGGAACAGGGGGGGACTTTGGGAGGGGGGGGGGGGAAGGGGCTAGTCGGGTGGGGGGGGGGTGTCAGGAGGGATGGTAGTGGCGGGGGGGGATTGGGGTGGGTGGGGGGGGGTTTGGGTGAGTGGTGGTGTGTGAGTTTTGGGGGTGGGGGGAGGGGGCTGGTGTGGAGGAGGTGAGGGAGGGTAAGGGGGGCTGGGGCGGAAGTGAAGGGGGTTCAGTCACCCCACCTATCCCCACAACAGGGGGTGGGGGTGGGGAGGGGCGGGAGGGTGGTGAGGTTGGCTTTGGGGCCGGGGGGTTTTCGGCGCGGGGGGGGGTGAATGTGGGGGCAGGTGGAGGTTTTGTGTCGGAAGGTTGAGTGGTGTGGGTGTGGCGCTAGGGGTTGTCGGCGGGGGAGGGGGGGGGTCGAGGGGGCTAGGGGTGGGGTGGGTGGGGGGTGAGAGTGGGGGGTTTTGGGGTGGGGGGGCGGCTGGGTATGTGGATGGGGGAATTGTGGGGGGTTGTGGTTGGGAGGGGCGGGGGAGGGTGTGGAGAGTGAGGGTGGGAATTAAGGAGAAGGGCGTGGGGGGGGGTTACGGGCGGGTGGTGTGGCAGGCAGGCGAAAACGGGCGGCAGCGTGGGAGTGGGGCTTGGTGGGTTCGGTGGGAATGAGGGGGGTGGTGGGGGGTCGAGGGTGTGAGGGGGGGGGTGGTATGTTGGGGTTGACGTTTGTTTGTTGTTTTTTTTTGTTTCAGGTGGAGTTTGACTGAGAGAAATCTGGGGGGGTGGGGTGGTTATGCGTGCGTTAGGGGTGGGTATTACGTGGGTGGGGATCATATATCAGGGCGGACGGCGGTAAGGGGGGGGGGTGAGGTCTTGATTTTTTGGAGGGGGGTTGGGGTGGTGGGGGGGGGGGCGGGGGGGACGGGATGATGTGGATTGAGGGGGATGTGGAGGTGTGGGGCGGAGGGTGTTGTGTTTGTGGGGTTGCAGGGAGAGGTCGGGGTGGGGGGGGATCGGGGTGGGGGGTTGGTGGGGGTAGGGGAGGGATGCGTTGGGTTAGGGACAGGGTGTTAGCGGATGCGGGGGGGATGGGGAATAGTGGGTGAGGGAGGGTCTTGGGGGCGTTTGGGGAGGGGAGAGTGTGGGGGAGTTAATGGGGTGGGGGGCGGGAGGTGTAGGTGGGAGTGGTCGGCGTATGGGGGGGGGGTGGGAGGGGTAGGATGCGGTACATGGGTTTTAGGGAGAAGGTGGGTGCGTTGGGGGTGGGGGGTGGGGTAGTGAGGGGGGGGTGGGGGGGGGTGGGTGGGCCTGTTACGGCGTCTGGGGGTAGGGTGGTGGGAGAGGTGATGGCGGTGGATGTGGGGTAGGAGTTTGGGTGGAGGCGAGTTGTAGAGGAGAGGCGGAGGGTGGTGAGGGGGGGGGGGGGGTGAGGGTGGGAGGGTGTGTTTCGTGGGGGGAAGGGGGGGGGGGGGTTGGTGATGGTAGGGGGTGTCTTGCGAGGGGGTAGCTGAAGTTCCGGGTGGGGTTGGGGGGGGCTGGGGGGTGGGGATGGGGGCGGGGCGGGAAAGGTGTTGGTGTTGGGGGGTGGGGGGGGAGGAGGGTCGGGTAGTGGGGGGGGGAACAGGGGGGAAGTGAAATTGGTAGGGGTGGGGAGGTGGCTGGTGGGGAAGTTGGGCTTGTGATGTGGGCGGATGGTGCGGGGTGGGAGGGTAGGGGCGGAGGAGGGGTGGGGAGGGCTGGGTTTGGAGAGTGGGAGTGGAGTCGGTTAGGGGGTGAGTGGAGGGGGCAGTAGTGGCAGTGATTGGGGGTCGGTTAGTGAGCGGAGTGGAGGAGGGGTGGTTAAGTGTGTCAGGGGGGTGTGGGAGGAAAGCTAGGGATTTGTGTGTAGGTGATGGGGGGAGATGGATTGGGAGAGGGGAAGGGAGCCTGGAAGGTCGGTTTGGTGGGATGGGTCGGGGGGGGGGGTGAGGGGGGTGGGTGGGGGTGGTGGGTGGATTGGGTGGTCGATGGGATGACGAGGAGGTGCGGAGTGTTAGGGCAGGGGGGGGGGGACGGGGGAGAGGTGTTCGCTGGTGCGGTAGGAAGCGCGGTACTATGGGGTGGTGTCTAGTGTGAAGGTGGGGGAAAGGGATGGGGGTAATGAGGTTTGGGTTGTGGATGGGTATGGGTAAACGATGTTGTTGGCGGGGTGCGAAGAGGTGGTCGGGAACGGGGCGGGGGGGGGGGGGGGAGTGATTTTGTTGGAGGTAAAGGGACGGTGTTTTTGCGTAGAACGGGGGCAGGGGTCTTTGGTTGGTGGGGAGGTGGGAGAACGGCTGGTTGGGGGCTGGTGTGGGGAGAGGGGTGAGTAGTGTGGGGGCGGGGGTCGGAGGTGTGCTTGCTTACGGTGCAGGCGGTATATTGGTTGGGTTGGGGGGGGGTGGATAGTGGTGGTTAAGAGGGTGCGGGGGGGGGGTTGATAGTAATTGTGGGGAGGGGGGGTGAAGGGGGTGGTTGTGGGGGGAGGGCTGAGGGGGGGTCGGGGGGGGGGGGGAGACACATGGGATGGGGCTCGCAGGGGCGGGGGCGGTGGGGTGGGTGATAGGTTGTGTGCGATGGGGGGTGTGATGATGTTGGGGGGGGGTTGAGTTGTAAGGGGGTGGAGTAGGGGTGTGGGATGGGTGGGTTGGGGGGACGGGGTTGGCTTGGGGTGGTGGGGGGTGTGGGGGGTATTTTGCGGGGTGGATGTGGGGTATTTTGGGGAGGCGGGGTTGAGTGACGAGCGTTGGGCGTGAGAGAGGTTTGGTTTTGGTTGGGGGGGGGCGGGGGGTTTTATGGATGTGGGTGAGGCACATGGGGGGTGGGTGGAGGGTTGGGTGGGGCTTTTGGGGGAGGTGTGAGGGGGGTTTTGGGGAGAGCTTGTAAAGATGGAGCGGGGGGGGGGGCCAGGCCGGGTAGCGGCGGTTATCGGGTACGGGGGTAGGGGGGGGGGGGTGAGGGTGGGGCGTGGGTGTGATGCGGGGGGGGGGGTTGACGTGGTAGTTGCTGGAATTGGGGGTAGCTTATTTGTGGGGGGATGGGGGGGGCTGAAGGGAGAGTACTGGAGGGTGTGTGGCGTGTGGGGGAGGGGTATGAGGGGGGGCAAGATTTTGTGAGGTGGAGGGGGTGGAAGGAGGAGGGGGTAATGTGGAGAGGGAGGGGGTGGAGGAGGCGGGGCGGGGGGAGTGTATTTTAGGGGCAGCTTTGGCAGGGGCGTGCCTAGGAGGTAGGGGGGATGGTTTGGGGTGGGGTAGTGAGGCGTGGGGTGGGCTGAGGAGTTATTGGGGGGGGTTGGGGGGGGTAGGGTGGGGGGGGAGGGGGGGGAGGGGGCAGGGGGGGTGGGTAGGTTTGTTGAATGCTTTTAGCTTTTCTTTCTTTTTGTCTTGCCAATATAGCTTGAGCAGTCTTTGGAGGTACTTCAGTTTCAACACCATTCTCATCTTTTGTTGTTTGTACAGGTTCATCACCATTCATGATTACTTGCCACAAGCCATAATCTGTGTTTGTGAGGTACTGCTCCATCCTCATGCTCCAAAGGGTATATTCACCCTTCTTGAGCATAGGAAGTTTTACAGTAGATATCATTTGAGGAGATTCCACTGGTGCCATTTGTGGTGCAGGTTCTTCACCAGACATCTTGTATTGTAGGTAGAGATCTGGATCTGAATGAGTTCTTCTTATTCAGAGTTTCTCTACAAGCTCTGATACCACTTGTGAGTCCCAATGAATAGATCTTCTTAGCTTGTTAAAGCTTAGTTAACTTGGATAAATCCAAACTAACTATGTGAGAAACTATGATTATGAATACTACAAGTTATGCGGAATCTAACTTGTAATACTAAGAAGAACAATGTAAACAAAACTTTAAATATATATTGATTGCAAATATTCTGCCTAGGTTACAGAATAGCTAACTATGAATTGATATATGTTTGCTGTGAAAATTGATATCTCTAACTATGCCGTAGGGTTCCTTTTATACACTAAGGAAAACCCTAATGGGCTTACAAAACGCGTTAAGTGATCATGCATATCTATTCCTAATATAACTCATGCATATCACTTAAGCAGTACTAGCTATATAAATGACAATACTAACTATACTGGCAGTACTAATAATGTACTGGCAGTACTAACTATTATAACTAACAATATTAACATACTTAGTCTATATTCTTCAGTCTTCAATAGTAGTACTAAGTCCATCAGCAGTATAAACTTGTAGAAGCTCTTAATTCCCAACAATCCTCCCCTAAACTTGTGATTTATCACCAAATCATCAAGTTTCTTGAATTATAGCTTTTTGACTCTGAGAGGATTCTTCCAAACATTCCTCTACTTCTGTACTTATGATCTTATAAACCTTAGAAGTTCAAATACCATCTCATTTTCATGATCAACCTCTAGTTTTTTGCTTAACATCTTTGATAGCATTTCTTGAGTAAGTGGATACTTCTTCTCTATCATCATGTGAATCGCAATTCCATTGTCCATCAACAAAATATGAATTTCACATGAATTAAATAGTCTCTAACTTATCAAATTGTATTCATGTTGATACCTCTAGACTTCATCTTCTTCATCAGGTTGAAATAAGATCTTCAGATCTCCCAATAACATCAAGTCATATCCTTCTGGTCTTGATGTTGCATACCCTTCTTCTACTAGTCTGTGTAGATCCATTACATCATGTCTGTCAAAATCATTAAACATCTTACTGAAAATCTTATAATTCTTTGAACCTCCATCTGCTCTGATGATTTAATAATACATAGAGTTTTCTGTTAGAACATGAGTCTTCCAATCAACTATTAGATACTTAGTACCCAAAGATTCAATTTACATAGCAAATTCTTCTCTTGGAACCAGATCCAAATAGGCTTTAAGTTCTTCCTTCTCCTTCTCATATTCTGTCTTTTGTCTTTTGGCACCTTCTTTACTTTGCTTTTCTCCTGCTCTTTTCCTAGCAAGTGTTTTCTTCCTACTTCCTCTAGTTTTCTTAGAACTTTCATATTGAAGATCAAATCCTGGCCTCTTCATAACTTCCTTTTCAATTTTAGAATCTTTAGGTATAAAAGCCTGATTTTGATCCCACACTCTTTCAAATATATACCTAATATCTTCATAGCTCATTCCCTTAAAGTGACTCGTCTTGTATCCTCCCTGATTCTTCAAATATGTACACATGTTCTTTCTCACTTCAGCTTTTGAGAAAGGTCTATTCTGAACTGCATGATACCTTAACACATTAGGATCATTCCAATTAATAACTTTTTCCCTTTCATCGGTCTGCTTTGCTTCTTGAGGTATTCTTTCTTCATCAGCAATCCATTGAGCTTCAGCTTGTTTTGCATATATTTCATCCTGCAGAATCTGTACTTGCTCTTCCTCATAAAGACTTTTAGCAAATTCCTCATCAAGACTTATCTGTATCATCTCTTTCTTCTTGATTTTCTTTGGAGGCTCAGATTCTTGCATAATAGCTTTACCTTTTACTGCACTCCTTTTGATATTCAGCAATGTTTCAGCAAGAGTTCTATCATCATCATCATTCCTATGCTCAGCTGTATCATGTGACTTCCCTAGCTCTCTGCTTTTGACCAAGTTTACAGTCTCATCATTATCAATTTCTTCAATCATCCTCCTCTATTTAGGAGAATCCTCAGCATCCAAACTTGGTCCTTCATCCTCTGAGGAGTCAATAACTGCTCTTCTTCTCTTGTGCTTGAGCTGTTTCTCCAATTTCGTTACCCTTTTGGTGAGAGTGATAAGGGCTTTATTGTAGACAGCTTTAGTGCTTGCAAGTTTATCCTCCAATGAAGTAACTTTATCTAACAATTTTATATAAAGATTTATCAATTCCAAAAGTTGCATACTACCCTCCTCACTTCGAGATGTGTTACCTTCTCTAAGACGTGGTTTATTGGGCAAGTTAGATACCCTTTCAGGCCTATCCTGAACAGGAATATCCCCCATGGTAAAGTGGCACCCGAGACCACCTTCTGAGCAAGTTCTTGGAGAACTTGGCCAAGATGATGTTGCCTTGGTTTGGGTCTTAGCAATGTTACCACTGTCCTGCTCTGCTTCTAAGCTAGAAGTAGTAGTGGTAGCCCTTACCAATCCATCATGCATCTCCTTGATAATGGCCTCATCTACAACAGTTGATGGAACATCAAACTGAGGTATCCTAATGCCCATTCTTCTTGTTCTTGTCCTGGTTTTCCTATAGGTGTTGGAGATATTTTAGATTTGTGGAGATGTTTCAATGAGAGTGGATGTGTGTTGGGTTCCACCTGGGCTTGATGGACCTTCACCCTGACCAGGTTGTTCATGAACCAGCATAGAGTCAAATAGAGGTATATGTACCCCTGAAAAACCTCTTTTCATGTTGCTAAAAAGTTTTTGTTTTAAAGAAGGAGCAACATATGTTTTCTTGTGTTGTTTAAGAAGCCTTTTCTTTTTATTCAAAAGGATTTGTATAAATCATGGATACATTAAAATTTTTGTCTTACTATCCACATTTTTCACCATACCATCAAAAATTAGATTTAAAAACTTAAAAGTCCTGTTTGTAGCTAAACAAATAATTATAGTTGTAATATTACTAGAAAATTGTTCCCATGAAGTTTTCTTAGGACTTATACAATGTAAGATGGTATGGATAAAAAATCTCCATTGGGGTGAAAATTTACCTTTTTGAAAAGTAAGTTTATCATCATTAGAAACATACCCCATTAGAGTGAGTTGTTCAAAAATTTCAGTATTGGGCAAAGAACTAATACCATCTGCATCTGCTAATTAGAGATGTCTCCTAATAGATGCTTCAGTAATAGCAATTGTTTGCCCATCAAATGTGACAAATAGCTATTGTTCTCCATTATTGACTGTTTTGACAGTAGCAGTCTGCCAAAATTGTTTAATTAGAGAAGCATAGATAGTAGGATTAGCAGTCAAAGCATACCTGATATGGCTATGAGCAAGAAAATCTACTATCTGATGAAATTCCTCACTCCTAGTTGACTTTTGAAGAAAAGAAACCATGTTGTGTTTATCACAGAATTCTAAGTTTGTCATTAAAGATGTTTGAGAAGAGTAAAGCTTGAATAAAGTTCTGGGTTTAGGTCGATTATGATAGGGTGAGCTAATGATAAGAGCAAATTAGAAAAATATAGATGACACTTAAGGGTTTTGATGTGATCGACTGAATAAATAGTGATTTATCTTGAAGAAAAGCTTAAAAATTAGAGAATTATCACAAATTATCTAATTCAGGTAACCTATAAGCGAAGCATGCGGCAAAAATATCTCAACGGTTATATTTAATTAATGATAACTAATTCCACTGCCAAATAGTACTAATGGTAACCTAGCAGTATTAAGTTAACACTAGCAGTATTAACTTTGGTCTAGCAGTACTAGTATTTTTGCCTATCATTTGCCTAGCAATATTACCCTTTTCTCCAATAGTTACGCAACAACATGCCTCTATTCATCACAAACACACTAGAAATAACTAGATAGACATGTGAGAATTCATGAGGATCCATATTTATGCATAACCCATGAATAGAAGTCAAAAACTGTTAACCAAATCAAAATACTACTTTTGACCCATTTCTTCCCAAATTTAACCTCAAGTCATCCTAAAAGCTTTAGTTGGAAGTATAGTTTTTGGAAAACTATCAGCCATCAACGGATTTGAGAATTCTTTACCAGTTGTCGTTTGCCCTGGAATAGCCAATTCTTTCTTGTCTGTTAGACATTGTGAATTGATGACCATTTTTTGTGTGGTGTATAACCAACACTGAAAAGAGATCCATGATATGAGCAATATCCTTCCCTCAAACTTTTATTAGCACCACCAATACATATATACATAGTAGTACTAACTGAGCCTTAGCAATACAAACATTTGTACCAGCAGTACAAAGTTTTACCCAGCAGTATCAACTAAGCCTAGCAATATTAAGAGACTTGCCATCATATATATCCTTCTATACCAACTCAACCAACATATGTACACAAAGAGCCTCCCCTTAATCCATGCATTAAGGATTAAGTATACCAATGCTTGTAATCAAAAACTAAAATCTAGATATCAAAGGCTTTAGTAAGAAGATCTGCAACATTGTAGTCAGTGTGTATCTTAACCATCTCAATTAGTCTCTTCTCATAAGTGTCTCTAATGAAATGATTCCGAATCTTTATATGCTTTGTTTTAGAATGATAAATAGGATTCTTGGCAACACAAATAACACTCTCATTATCAACATGAATCTTTGTCTGCATAAAATTAAATCCATAATCCAACATCTGATTTTGGACCCAAATCACTTGACCACAGCAGTGAGAAGTAGCAATGTATTCAGCTTTAGTAGTTGAGTTAGCCACCACAGTCTGCTTTTTACACTGCCAAGAGATTAAACATTCAGTCATTTTAGGTCTCTAAACATAACCTGCTGAGGCCTTAACAGCAGTGACCCCATTTCCCTTAACAGTTCAAACTGCTGTTTGCCCAACAGTATTAACACTATTTACTTTAACAATATTAACTTTTACTTTTGAAACCCTGGTATTAAGTACTGTTGATTTATAAAAAGGCCTTCTAATAGGTGAATGTGACTTAGGAAAAGTATTTATTTTTTATTTTGAAACATTTACTCTATTTTTAAGGGTAGCAGTATTAACATACTGCTTGGTAGTACTAACTGGTATTCTTCCAGTCCTAGTTAAGACTGCAGTTGGAATAAATTTATTTTGATGATTTATTCTTTGAGTGTTGTTCCAAATTGGTCTAACATCCCTATGACCAATACCCTTTCCCAAAATAGATTCTTTAGGCATTGTCTTTTCATGAAAATCACAGTCTTTTATTAGATGATTGTGACTTCCACAAACAAAACAAGATTTCTTAGTAAACCCAAAACCTAACCCCAGTTTTTGAGTCATCTTCCCATTCTGTTGGGATTCTTGATTTGATGAGACAAAATAAATAAAAGAATGAAACAAAAGGACTAAATCTGGCAACTATGTAATTCTACAAAGATGGAAGATTTTGAAGAATTAATGAAGATTTGGTCAAAGATTTACAAGATAAAGACTAGGAAAGTATTTAATGTGATTTAATATGATTTAAATAGTTTCCTTATCTATTGATTTACTTCCTTTGTAAGCCATGATCTCTCCCTATATAAAGAGATCATAGGCGTGTAGTTTTATCAATCCATAGAAAACATCGACTGATGAGAGTCGAATAGTAAAGGGGTGTGTGTGTGTGTACACCACGTTTAGTTAGTTAGTTAGTTAGTTAGTACACCATAGTAGTTGGTGTAGCCCCAAGTTATAGTTGGGGTAATAGGGAAACGTTCAATGAAGAAAACCTTGTTTGATAATATTGCTTTCTTATTATTCCGCTGTGCATTCAATATTATCTGTAAAACTAATCCTAGATGAGCTTAAAAAGATTCTCAACATGTGGTATCAGAGCCTCGTGGCTCTCGATCTAGGATACAAGGTTCTGATTCAAAGAAAAGGAGGGTTTCGGTATTCTCGGTATTCTGATTGATGTCGTCTTGTATGATAGATAAGGAGCAGCAGCAGGTGTGATCGATATAGGTCTAATATTCAATCATGGTGCGATTGATGTTTATTGTTTATGGATTTGATGTTCGTGATTTTATGATGTCAATGAAGAAACATGATGCTATACGTGATGAATATAGTTGAGTCATATGGATGTCGAAACCCTAAAACATGGTTAGGGTTATAAGCAGGTCGACAAATGTTGCGCACAAGTTAGGGTTTTGGAAATTCACTTGTTAACTATGTGGTTTAATGTTGTTTTGGTACAAGGAAGGAAAGAGATGAGTGGTCATAAGCAGTTTGTATGGATCGTGAGTGATAAAAGAAAGGAAGGAGTTCAAAGTACTATTCGAACCATAGTACTGCTACCCAAGGAATTATGAAAGTACTGTTTGCTTCGTCCGAGGTATTTTTAATACTGCTAGTTTCGTCCGATATATGATTAATACTGCTAGTATCAACCGACATCGGACAAAAGAAGATTTTTGGATGGATTTGGATCTCGAATAGAACTATTTTTCAAATAGTTTATTCTTATTTATATTATGGCTTGTATTTTTGGAGATTTATTAAAGATGTGATTACGAAGACAATTGAATATCACTTATTTGATGTTGTAGTTGAGTTTCACAGATGTGTGTTCTTATCATACCTTTTAGCAGGAGGTAACTTGTTCGTGCTTAAATGGTATGACGAAGACTTGTCAAAATCTAGCAAAGGTGTGTGATCTAACTTATGGTGCTTAATGCTCACATTTGCTATCACTTAAAGGAGTTACGTTGTAGTGCTCAGTGTCTCATATAGATGAGGATTTTGTCAAGAGATTATGATCTACTTATATTTTGGTCTTGGTATGAGTTCGACGTCACGTGGATAGTGCAAGACATAAGACATAAGTTTGGGAGATTCTACTTCTTCATCAAATTCATTTTACTCTATTTTCTTCATCAATGATCACTACATAGAGCCTACTGAGTTCGAGATTCAAGAGATTGTAAACATATGGGTTTCAGGGGAAGCTTGTAGGTCCTTATCAACAGGATCTCAATGAGCCTTAAACGACTTATAGTCCTTTGAATAAATCCAAAGATACTATGAGAGACGATAACTGTGAATACAAATATTGACGCGGAATATCAATATCTATACCAAGATGAACACAAGAACAAATACTAAAACTTGCTATTACTATTACTATTTGATTGTGAATTCTCAATCAACTCATATGATTACAATCCTATTATATGTTCCTTTTATAAACTTAAGGAACCCTAAACGCGTTAAGAGATAATGCTTATCTCTTCCTAGATTAACGCTAAGTGATAACTATTACTATAATTACAAACAGACTTAACTTGTCTATTCAAACAGTATTAACTTTAATACTGTCACACTTAAGTTAATGCTGACAGACTTAACTTGCTCTACCAGACTTAACTTCTATACTAACAGTATTAAGTCTGTTTACAATATTTTCCTAACAATCCTCCCCTAACTTGATCTTCATTCATGAACTTCAAGTTTCTTTGTACTTTGGCTTCACTTTGGGCTTTAGAGGATTGTCTTGAACTTCTGTCTTCAAAATAATATGTCTTCAAGTCTTCAAATCTTGACAGCAACTAGTCTTCAATGACTCTTCAGTAATATTGACAATATTGTACATCAAATCATAAAGTTTCATTCTATTCTCATCACTTCAAGGTGTGTTAACTCCTGTGAGAGGTGAATCATTGAAAAATTTAAATGGATTTGATGTCTCTTTTCCAGTTAGCCATTAACTCTGGAGTAGTCAGTTCTTTGGCCACCAGAAAGGTGTATGTGTCCATGGCAACTGAAAACCATTTCAACTCTCAGTACTTGAAACATTGGTGAGTTGAATACCATATGGTTTTTGGCAAACCATTACAGCCATCAACGGATTTGATATGCCTTTACCTGTAGCCGTTTGCTCAGGGCTAGTCAATCCTTTGGCACCTAGAAAAGGTAAATTCCATGGTGAATTGAATGACCATATCAACTCTTTGTACATGAAACTTGGTTGAGGTTGATGTACCATCCACTTTTTGGTAAAGTGGTCAACCATTAATAAGGATTGCATGTATTTTACCATAAGCAAATCTTAGTGGATAGTTATGGGGTATTCCACTGCCTTTACCAAAAGCCATAACTTGTGGGTAGCAACTATTCACTTAGACTGATATGGTGAGTTGAAGACCTAATATTATTTGCAAGTTGTCAACCATAGAAAAGGATTTGAGAAGTCCTTTACCAAAGAGCCGTTTGCTCTTGGACAGCCAGTCTTATGTTGGGTTAGACATGGTGAACTGATAACCATTTGTTGTGGTTAGTGGGCATAGCACCTTTCACCAATCAGTGCTATCCTTTCATCTCTTATCCTAGGCTTTCAACCCTTACATAACTTCACTACTTTCTAATGCAGCTGTTTTTCCATCATTTTCAATATCTATAAGCAATCCTCACTATTTTTCCATCCAAAAGCTTCATTTTTTAAACATTAGTTGACATCATCAAGCAGATAAAGGATACTTCTTTCAGACAAACATATACACTTCATGGATTCTAAGTTTTTCCATGCAATGTAACCTACAGGTATAATAATATCTCCTACTTATAATTTTGTGTTGTCATATTCACTCCATAATGAATTTGTACTTAGTGGTTCTTCAAAAATTAATTCTTAAAACAGTTCCAGAATCCATTCTTTAATCTTATCCTCTTGGCCCATCCATCCATATCTATTCATTACTATCCTATTACCAACTCAGTAAGGTATCTCTAGATATAGATTTCAACATAGCACCAAAATTAATATATACTATATCTGTTCCATCTTCCCTAACAATTTGGTATACTCCTTTTTCTCCTTGTTTAATAATCTTATAGGTAGCTACACTAGGTGTTTTCATAGCTACAGGAACAGGATTAATTGGAGTTTCAGTACCTGTGTTAGACTCTTCTTGCTCACCAATCTCATCTGACTCTTCTGAATCATTTCTATCAACACTTGTGTGCATCCCTTTCCTTGCCATCTGCTTTCTCCTTCTTCCAGACTTCTTTGTTGGTTCATCCTCCTTTGATTCATCATCTTCATCTTCTTTCAGTCTTTTTGGAGTCTTTGTTTGAAGCTCTTCACCAAATCTTTTCAAACTGGCTTTAGTTGCTTCAAAACTTATTGGAGCAAAAGACTCAATCTGTTTCACAAGCTTGTCAAACTCTTCCTTGACTTCTTCAAAACTCAATTTCTTCAGCTGAGTTATCTTCCATGTCCCTTGATTCTTTAAGTAGTTCATCATGTAAGTTTTCAGCTGTGATTGGGTCATGGGCTTGTTCCTTTTAGCTTTGGCTCTTTCTTCAGCAAAAAACTTCTTTCTTTGATTCACAAGATCCACATTATCATTTTGCAAAATTTCTACCTTGAAGTTCACTTCCAAGCTATGCTTTTTGACAAACTCTGAATTAGCTTCAAGTTCTTTGCTACTAATCAAATTCCCACTCTTCATTTGTGTAATTCTGAGCCTCAACTGTACTTGAGCACTTTTCTTTTCTTTGTTGATCAGTCAGCTCTTCTTCTTCTGCATTTTCTTTGTGTATTTTAGACTTATATATATATTTTATATTTTATTATATAATATATATAATTATAGTGTGAAAAGCACCAATCATGAATTCATTGGTTTATGTAAATCGATTGAAGGACCGCAAGATTTCCAAGTGTATGATTAAGCAACAGATGCAAACATCAAAAAGTAATTATGTTTTCACCAGCAGTACTGTCTTGCTCAATAACAGTATTAAGTTTAATACTGCCAGTATTAACTTCACTAGCAGTATTAACTTCCTCACCAGCAGCATTAATCTCACCAGCAGTATTGACCTTTTCAGCACCAGCATCATCTTCTTGAAAGTCCAAGCTTGAGACTACTTTCTTACCTTTAGTCTCTTTTCTTCTCTTGTATCTCCTTCCTTTGTCAATGGACCTTGACTTTAAAGAAGCAACTTTTGAGAGAGTTTTGGCTGCTTCAAGAGTGTTTGGGCTTATATCTTCCACTTGTTCCTCCCCTGAAGCATGTACCTTTGTTGTAGGAGGAGTAACTAGTCCTTGTATTGAAGAATCTTGAGGATCATCTTGACTTTTCCTCCCTTGAGCCTCAGGTTCTTCATCCTCTGAATCTGTCAAAACCAAATTCCTCCTTTTCAGAAACCCTTCCAACTTCTTCACCTTCTTGACTAGCTTCACTATTGCATTTCCCATGGTTAGCTTGGTTTGTTTGAGATCCATTTCCAGGCTATCTATTCTTGAAATCAACTTAGGAACTGCTTGAAGCAAATCATCCATAGGCATGTGACTTGGAGCCTGTTCTTGTGAGGGTGAGAAGTGAGGGTGGACAGGAGATTGCTCCTCATAGATGTACTCATCTGTTGTAGGTTCAGTCTCAGGTGGTGGTGGTGGTGGTGATGTAGGTGGTGGTGTTGGTGTTGGAATAGGTGGTGGTGGAGGTGTAGGTGTTGGGATAGGTGGTGGTGGAGGTGCTGTTGGTGATGATGAGGATGGTTGGGATGGAGCTTGAGCAGCATGTTCTTGTCCTGCATTAGGGTTAATAGCAACAAGCAACATAGAAGGCAATAAAGGTCTTGGTGCCCCTTGAAAACCCCTTTTCATATTCCCAAAGATCTTTTTGGTCAGGCTCACAGCTAGATAAGGGTGTTTGTTTTCTGTTTGAATATTCAAAATCATTTGCAGAAAACGGGGATACATCAAAAACTTTTTCTTGCTCTTCAAATTTGCCACCATACCATCAAAAATGAGTTTTGAAAAATTATAAGCTCTACCAGTGGATAGACAGATCAAGCTATGTTAGTTAGCAGACAGAAGTAAGAGTTACAATATTGCATACCAATTGATTCCCCATCCACCACTTTTAGAGACTTATCTAGTGCAAAAGATGGCGACTAAATATCTCCATTTGGGTGTGAAAAACTTTTCCAAAAGTTAGAAGGTTCCATCAGTTGGTTACCCTATTTGCCCCATTCCCTCAAAATGTTCATCATTTGCAACATTGTAATTCCGTGTGGCGTCTTCTACTTGAGTGAATCCCTAATTGACGGCTCAGAGATTGTGTACCGTTTGGTATCATGGGTTGCTGGAATTTTTCTAGGTTCCCCTCAGTGTTAGTTTTTGTAGGTGCAGTTCTGCCAAAACTGTTTGATATAGGGAATATTAGATAGTCTAGATTAGTAGTTAAGGCTTACTGGAGGTTGGAACCTCAAAGAAAATCCACTATCTTTCCCTAGCAAAACCCTGCACTCAACCCCCTCGTCAGGCTTGCAGCAAAACCCATACCCACCTTTGATGTGTTTTGTCACAATGTATTTATATTGTAGCATTGGACAATCATATCAATGTACTTGGGTTTTGAGCGATTGAAATTGTAAGATGCTTGGTATAACTGAACGATTGTATATTTTCTTATAAAGGAAATTTTACTTTGCAAAAAAAAAAAAGGTGTCGCCCTGCACTAGCAATAAAAAGAAAAGTATGAAAGAGAAATCAACTTCTATATATATAGAGCTTCTCTGTTGTGCGATATTTGCGCCGTAAAAATCATCTCACGGTAATTTAAACTAGTGTTAAAACAGAGAAGAAGTCAAATTTCCGCAACCAGTATTAGACAATACCACGCTCCCTCGTATTTCCTCCACTTCTCTCGTCACTACCAGATTAATTTTGGTCAACCAGAATTAATCTCGCCAAGAGTACTACACCGTATTCGCACTTTTTCAACCAGATTTAAGTATGTTACTAAGATTTACATCTCTCTCCCGCTCTCTCAACTTATTACTCTGTCCTTTCTATCAGCGCGCGCGATCAAATCCATGCCTATGCCTGTAAAGGAGTAGGCTTATAAAACAAAGAAAACAACATACCTGCGCTATCCATAGTGATGCAAGGACGCTAGGCTAATCACAAAGAAAACAAGTTGCACAAGAAATGTTCAGTTAGCTCCAGGAGATTAATAAAAACTAACTACCCGAATTAACTCTACTTAACTACCAGTATTAAAAGGACATAGCTACCAGTATTAACTATCAGAATTAACTCTTACTTAACTACCAGTATTAACTACCAGAATTAACTCTACTTAACTACCAGTATTAACTACCAGAATTAACTCTACTTAACTACCAGAATTAAACAAACTATACAACTAAACCTCCCCTTAAATGTTGCTATGGGTTGATCATACCAATGCTAACCACCAAGTAATTAAACCGTGGTCCATCAAATGGTTTGGTCAACAAGTCAGCTACATTTAAGTCTGTGTGAATTTTCTCCACATTTATGAGCTTCTTCTCATAACAATCTCTTATGAAGTGGTGACGAATCTCGATGTGCTTTGTCTTGGAGTGATAAACAGGATTTTCACATAGATGAGGTAGATTGGAGATAGAGAGATAGAGGAGATCAATGTGGATTTTCGCGTATTCATGAAATTGAAACCTTAGTCACACACAATCGCGCGAGCATCTCACACACTACTCTCGCTTCGCCGCGCGATACAATACAATTTGCAGCAGCTACATATTCAGCTTCAGTTGTTGAAGTGGCCACAATTGTCTGTTTCTTACATTACCATGAGATAAGTCTTTGTCCAAGAAATTGACAACCACCTGTTGTGGATTTCCTGTCAAGGTTGGATCTACCATAATCACTATCAGAGAATGCTTCCAAGTCAAAGGGTGATTCCTATGGTACCATAGCCCAAGTTTGGTTTGCCCTGAGATATGTGAAAGATCCTCTTGACGGGAATTGAGATGAGAAGTCTTTTAAGAGTTACACAAAAAAGTGAACAAAACACAATACCTGCATAATACATAACAGGTCTAGTAGGCAGAGATATTAGTAGTTACATTAGGGTAACCTGTCATGGATTAGGTTAATGCTGTACATATACATCCACAAGCGCTTCCCCATCCTGTGTCAGAGGCATCTTTGTCTCATGGGGTGTTTATTGCTCGCACAGTTCACAGTTCACAAGATCATCTCATTTTGAGAGGAGTTTGTGCTCAGACCATATCGCGTTCACGCGCGCGCCTGAGAGATAAAATTCCTCCCTTGTGTGTGATTTGACTTGTAGGACTAAGAAAAATGTGAGTCTCACCCATGGGAACTCATCTGAATTGCTTTTTTTCATTAAGCTTCAAACGCATCACCAAGACTTGTTGGTAGAACAAAAAACGATATCATCCACATTACACTTGAACCAGCTAATGATTATCCTTTTTGTCTCTTTTAATGAATACAGGTCTGGGTCAATTATGTCCCTTTTGTATCCATAGACTTCTCTAGGGAATGTTGATAAAAGTAGCATTACCAAGCTCTAGGGGCTTGGTGCAGGTCCATATCAAAGCTTTGACCCTCTATACAACCTTTGTAGGATGTTCTAGGTCACAACAACCAGTGAGGTTGTGAGACATAATAACCTCTCATCATAGTGCATAACAGGAAAGCACTTTTCACATCCATTTGGTATATATGAACCCCATATATGAGGCAAAGGCCAAAAATACCCTGATAGCTTTCTATTCTTTCACAGTGAGCAAAATCCTCATCATAGTCAATACCTTCTTCCTGTGTGTACCTTGGGCCACCAATCTTGCTTTATTCCCTTACAACTTACACCTCTTTCAGTCTCTTTTATTATCTGTAGGACCCAACTGGTGCAATTCACTTCATTCCTCATGAGTAGAATTAAAGGAACCCATACTTGTTAGTAGCTTGAACTGTGAGTGTACTGTGTCTCTTCTTGCATGGCTTGACCTAACTGTCTTCTTGTAGACGGCATCAGCAATTTCTTAGGTTCACCTTCTCTAGTAGAGATTTGTCTTAATCCGATAAAGATCACTCTCATATAATATAAAACTCACCTAGTGTGTTTAGAATCTTACGTGATTGTTTTCTTGTGCTTATTTGTAATATGACGTGAGAATTAGCTCGGCACACCCTCCACCCCATGTGGATCGCACTCTGTGTGACTCATGCTTGTTCATGAGTGTGCCTCTTGTGTCATAGTTTCAGCATATAGACACACCTGAAAGGTCTAGCACCAAGATGCGAACATCCTAGTGTGTGGTCTCGCGTGATTTTTGCGCGCTGACCATTCCTGCCTGATAATCCACAGCTGTAGGAGTCTAGGGTATTCCCTCGACTTCACATATTGCTCCTGCCGAGGAAGACTGCCCTTGTCAGTACAGTGATCACAACCCCCTGCCCCCCCTATCATCTAGATGCCTATTCACACCCAAGAATCCCTGTGTCTCAGCTCTCGTGTTCAGCTTTCGAGCCTTGCCCATACTCGTCGTATCTCATCCGTCACGTCGATACAAGCCTAACAAGTATAACTATTTTTGAATACCAATTTAACTGAAAGGAGTAATGAGTAGTATTGTTTTCAGGGACAGTCCCTATCATGCTTTAGGGCAATTTTCTTCCAACTTCTTTCTAAAGCTTGAGCTTAGGATTGTACTTCCTAAAGATTCAGTAGAGGAATCCTTCTTCTCTTTTGTGGTTTGTTCAAGGTCTTCCTCTTTCTTTGGAATTTGTGGCAAGATGTCTTGATCTCTTAATCTGTTGCTTCCAGATAAATCGTTACAGCTGTAGGCACAAACATTAAGGTCTACTTCTCATCTTTTTCCTCGCCAGAAGCAATAGTTATGTTGGAGTACATGCAATGTTAGTTACTTCTGAAGCACCTTGCATGTGGGTTAGCTTGATTCTACAAGATACAGGTATTAGTCATAGAAACAGTAAAATAGTCAATATCAAACATCCATCTATTCCTACCCACCTTTTTTTTTTTTGACATATTGGGTTTATCTTCAAGAAAAATTAACATGCAGATTTTACTTCTATCTTTTGGTTAATAAATTATAAACCCAATAGGCTTTGCTATTTAGTGGAGTCAACCAACTAAGATTTCGCACTCATCAGATTTTTCCAATCATATTGGCTCAAGCCTCAAAGAGTATCTACATGGTTTCAACATGACACCCAAAGGTCTTATGTAGTATAATTGGTTTTTGCCAACCAAAAGCTATATGGAGTTTTGTTTTGAGGTTTTTTGTCACTCTTACCCTATTAAAAAATATAGCAGCAATACTAACTGCTTCTGCCCAAAAATTGGTTGGTGAGATGAGAATCTGCTAGCTTAGTTTAGCAGGACTTCAATTAGGGTTTGTTCAGTTCTTTCAGCAAAACTCCAATTTTGGTGTGGAGTTCTAGCGTTAACTTAACTCTTGCTTAATTCCTCTTGTTTCTACAAAATTCAAAGCATATCTCTAGTTCTTAAATTCAGTGCTTTATTCTGATAATGTATAATGATTTTAACTCTATGACTAGTGTTTTCAATCTGCCTAATATTGGTCTGAAGAATTGAAGAATGCCACTTGTTTTAATCCTAGAAGCCAAAAAGAATACCACACTAAATTTGGTTACATCATCAGTGATTGACAAGGCAATAACTTGCTATGATTAATGGCTTTTCACAGAAGTGGACCACAAAAGTATCCATATGCAAGGGTGTGTAAAGTTGGCCTACACGGTATCATCTTTCTAGTCTTAGCCTTGGCAAGAAGCCTATTGTTGTTTGCTTTATGGCAGGCAACACATGTTTTTTGTGGTCATTTTTGAAAAAATTGGAGGTTAGACCTCTTATTAGGTTTCCCTTCACAAGTTTGTTTAGATTTTTAAAAATTGATATGACCTAACACTTCTCATGCATAATTTTGATTCATCAGATGTGGCTTTTGCAATCAAACAGGCTAAAACTTTTGCCAGGATGAAGGTGTCTTCTGTCAAAACTGTAATGTTGTAGGTATCTAGGGACCTTTAAGAGTATTGACTTTCCATCAGGCATCTTAAAGTCAGAAGAACACAACAAGACATTCAGTTTCAGTAAATGAACCTTGTCGCTTCCTTATCACAAATTTGTGATATGAGAAAGGTAACAATTCCTAATTCTTTACAAAAGACACACTATTCAAAATCTAAATTTCCAAACTCTTTTTATTCTTCCTTTTACCAGTATGTAGCCTTTACTACCTCCAAAAGGTACAGATCCCCCCATTGAATTCTTCATAAACACTCCAGTGTGATCCTTGTTATCTTGGTCATGTGCTCTGAGCATCCACGATCAAATATACCTCTGTCTACCATGTTCTTCAGTGGATGTTACCTGCACATGAAAAAAAGAGAAAGTAGTTTCTCTAGGGAGCCAGGCCTTTGCAGGCTAGGGTCTGCCTTGTGGACATTCTGCATCACGTTATAATACAAGTCAGGTCCACTGTTATATGAAGTTTGGTCTAGTGCTACCAAGTGTAACTTGCTGACGGTCTTAAACTGCAGTCCACATCTTCCCATTACAAATTAGAATTAGCATTGTGCTGTAGAGTTTGCAATAGGGGTTCTTCTTTACAGGTGAATATGTTTCTGAAAAATCCCTTCTTTGATTCATTGATTCATTTGTGTCTTTTTGGACTTGACTGTATTGAGGTCTTGTTAGGGTTGGTATGGGTGTTTTAGAATCTTACAGTTTTTTTAACTTTAGGACTAAACAGCAATAACTTTATGCCAAACTAGGATTAATATTTGTCACCAATATTAATTTTAGGTCCTAACAGAATATTAAGTTTTGGCCTAACGTATTAAGGTTGTACTGATCTAGGAACAAATCGGTTAGCTGATTAAACCCTGTATGCATTCTAGTCCTCATACTTAGTTTGACACCCTATTACTAGTAGTAACAACCCTTTAACCTCAGTTTCCCTTTGCATTTTCTTTTTCAAAATAGCATATCTTTAATCAAAATGATCTTAGACTACCACAATTAATAATATTTCTTCTTTGTAACAAAAGAGTAAACTCTTCCAAGTTCTCTTTCCATCATATCATCCAATTCTACTATTAAACTTTATGTGTTTCTTTATCTTGAGTGGTTGCTTAGAGGTTTTAATTGTGTGTGACACAAACTAGGTTCAAACTTCTTTTGATTTTTGGGAAGCCAGGACATGTCGTTACGGTGTGCTGTTTGATCAGATCTGAGTGCATTTGAATCTGTCCCAGATCGTGTACGCTAGACATGTGCCGCCACGAGAGTTGTCCATCTCTCACTGGTTGTTCTGCGGTATCTTCAGCTATAGTCACATGTAAAGAGAGTCGCACTGTGTCAAGATGGATGATTGATCTATCAGCAGCATCTCCATTGCTGACTGTCCTTCGTGCCGATCTGACTCGCGTAGCCATGCTATCTAGCATAACGATACCTCTCTCTCATCTCTGTATATTCTCACTCTCTAGACATCTCTGCCCTCATTGGTCAGGCTCTGTCGCTCGAGTGACACACTCTCTTTAACAATGTGCTCACTCCATATACAAAGTCTTTACATATACTCAATTTTCCTCTTGTGGTTTTCCGGATGTAAGTAATCTCCACTTCTAAGGTGGTGGGAACCTTTAAAATACATTGGTCTTTGGTAATGTACTGTAAGAAGGTTTTCCTATTGAATCATCTTTTGTACACTTAAAGACAGTGAATTCTTTTTTCCTCGATAACTTAGGACCTCATCAGTAGTTTGTATTTCAAACCCTAGCCAAGTGTATCATTTGACTCATTGCCAGAATTTAATTAATCTCCAAAGATTACTTGAAGAATCTTTCTCCATTGAGTCTATTGTATTTCTGCATTGTTCCTTTTCTTTTACAGCTTTCATTCCTATTTTTCTTATCTTTTAAGCTTTTCATATTTTTTCATGTATTTCATAGCTGAAATGCAAGCGTTTCATTTAGAGGAGAAAGTTTGATTTGTGTTTTTGAAGAGTAACAAGTTGGCTTCTAGTTTCCTTAACAACTGACTATAGGCAAGAAGTATTTTTGCTTCTTGATCACCTAACTGATTCTTTGTTCAATCACACAGTATTTTTAAGCTTATTATATGATCAATGCAAGTTTTAGAACACAAAGATACTCATTGCTTTGAGCTGATAAGCCATAAAAGTGCATGATTTGTTTCCTTGTCAGCTTCAGTATGTTCTCCCCAATTGACAATCCCATCATCTCATTGTCAGTAAAACCCATCTGCACTCTTCTCTTGCCTTCCCAGCTTCATTGATGTTGATAAACGAGAATCTCTCTTCTTCTTCCATCATGTATTTCCCCTATGCATGTAATTCCCTAGCAAAGTGACCATAAGTGTTGTGACAATTGAAGCACTTAAGCTTCTTTTGTTCAAGCCAACAGGCGTTTTTCCCATCCAAGGAACTCTCCTTCCCTGTTTTTCTTATAGAACTTCTTCATTCGAATATCAATCATTGCTATTTGCCAATTTATGTCCATCTCTTTAATGTCTACATCATCAATTTGTTCCAGATCTTCATGAAGTAAGTCTAAAATCCTCTGTTGTTGGCAAAGAGGGTAATAGTTGACTTCATCAGCAAAACCAGCAAGAGCTTCATTTTTAGGACTATTGGTGAAGAGTAGTAGGAGCTGCTAAGAAACTGTATGCACCAGAAAAGCCAGGCACTTAACCGTATAGTGCTACTTTTTGCTGTGTGAAAAAAAGCACATTTTGAGCACTTGAAGATGTTTTTGGGTAGCACTTGAATTTATTACATCAAACACTCTAAGGTTATTGGTTACAAATCATCAATAGATAAATTGTCAAATCTTGGAGTAGTTCTCATTGTCATTGCCAAGAATGGACCCTGCTGAAGGCAAAGATCTAAGAAACTATGATTGCATTTAGTTGTGATACTTCTGCACCATGAGCTTACAATTGCGAAAGTTAACTGTTGAAACCTATAATATCCTTTTCTAGTCTTCTAGAATTGGATATTCTAAATGCTTAAACTGTTGTTTTTGAAAACAGCTTCTGCATTTTCTTAGGAATTTGCTGATTACCACCAAACCTAGTTCTGATGGCTTCCTAGATCTCTTTTGCATCATCCATTCCATGAAATTCTTTTTCAATTGCTCTTTAGGAACTGGCATCAGGCCAAAATATTCTTAGCCTTCCTTTCCTTTTCAACAGCTTGAATCTCTGCTAGCAAGTATAACTGGTGAAAGTACTCAAACAAACACCTTCCTTTCCAGTTGAAATTCTCTTCTATTGGAGTTACAAGTCTGATATTACCTTCCTTACTTTCATTGTCAATGTACTCAGGTAAGCTCATCCTCCAGTGACCATATATCATAGCTCATCCTTCTTCAGGAATTGGTGAGTTTGATATTTGTGATAGCAGTATGTTTAAGGAATCACTTTTGTTGTTATTTATGTGCAGTTACCAGTTGTATTGTCTGATGCATTTTCATGTTTGATTCTTCACCATCACTGACGATGTTGTGTAGAAATCTCAGTGGCAGTGTGAATGTGTTGGATTGAGAGTAGTTTTGTTGTTTGTGGTTCTATTGATTCTTCTTTCTTAGAGTCCCTCTAAAGGCTCTGATACCACTTGTAGTCCTTGTTTAGATCTGACTAGCTTTGTAAGACGTTAGATAACTTGGATAATCCAAATTAACTATATGAGTGACAACTAACTATGATTATCTAGTGTTAATGCAGAATCTTAAACACAAGACTAAAGAAGAAAGATAATAATACAAAATTGCTATTAAGCTCTATGCTTCTATTGGATATTTCAATAATTATACTAGTACATTACATTGTTGCATTAGGGGATACTCATTATACACCATAGGAAACCGTAAGGGGGCTTTACCAAACTGTCAAAGGATTAATACCATTTTTTTGTTTCTTGTTTTTTCCTTTCTAGATATCTCCTAAGATATCTCTAAGATAAACTATTTACTATCTGTACATAAACAGACTTAACCTATAAACAGATCTAATTTGACCAATATACTAACTCTAGTACTCCTACTTCGTACCAGTACTAACTTAGTATACTGCCAGACTTAACTTAGTACTGAAGTATTCAACTCACATACTAACAGCACTACTATTTCTACAGACTTAAGTGTTATTCGACAGTATCTTAGTCTTTACTATCTATTATTCCCAAGCAATTATTCATCATTCATCTATCGTAACATTCAACCATCATACCATAACCTTTTGGATTTCACCATTGTTAAAAATGCTTAAAGTGATAAGCATTATCTTTAAGCAGTTTTCATTAAGAAGCATTTTCTTCGTTAATCATTTTAATGAAGAGCAATGCTGTTTATACGGGGTTGATATCTCTTCTTATTAGTGTTAATCTGTTGTTGGTAGAATGCCTCCAAAAAGATCATCAATCTTCGATAGCAACGACTATGACTCAGATCTCCATTAGGAAAGTTAGTTGCTGCTAGTGTCACCTCAGTTAGAGAAGCTCACGCTGCGACAATGGCAAAGGTGCTAGTTAATCCAAAGGAACACCGCTGTCCTACGGGAACTCCTGTAGTTAAAAACAGAAAACGGGAAACTACAAAGAGTTCATTAGCTGTCAACCTTTCTACTTTAATGGTACGGAAGGAGCAGTAGGTCTTATTCGCTGGTTTGAACAAACCGAATCAGTGTTCTCTCATAGCAGATGTGCCAAAGAAAACAAAGTAACATTTGCTACTGGTACTTTAACTGACGATGCCTTATCCTGGTGGAATGCATATGCCCAGCCTATGGGAATAGAGCAAGCTAATCGAACCACCTGGACTGAGTTAAAAAGGCTTCTGACGAACAAGTATTGTCCCCGGACTGAGATCAGAAAGATGGAAGAAGAACTTTACAATCTGATTGTAAAGGGAAATGATCTTAAACCTTATGTTAGAAGATTCCAAGAATTAACGGTTCTATGTCCAAACATGGTGCCAAACAACGATAAACTCTTGGAAGCTTTTATCGGAGGTCTACCTCGAAGCATTGAAGGAAATGTTACTGCCTCTAAACCTCAAACTTTAGAGGAGGCCATTAACATAGCCCAAAGGCTAATGGATCAAGTAACTAAGCATGTTCCAATGCAGGTATCAAACGACAACAAAAGAAAGTTTGACGACAGAAGAACTTTCAACAACAGCTCCCGCAGCAACAACAACTACCGCAACACCAACAATCGTTACAATAATCATCGACAACAGAACCGAAGGCAAGAAGCTGGTAGAGCCTATGTTGTTACTTCATCAGAAAATGGTAGGTATGCCGGAGATCTCCCTCTGTGTAAAAGGTGCAATTACCATCACACCGGACCCTGTACTGGTAGGTGTAATAATTGCAACAGAATGGGCCATCTAAGCAAGAACTGCCGAAGCAAGAAGCCAGCCACCAGAAGTAATCAACTCCCAGTGATAGTGGTTTGCCATGCCTGTGGTGAGAAAGGACACTACACAAATCAGTGCCAAAAGACCAACATTAATGCCCAAGGAAGAGCCTACATGCTGAGAGATAAGAATGCCCAACAAGACCCAAACGTCATTACGGGTATGTTTCTCCTAAATCAGCATTTAGTCAGGGTATTATTTGATTCTGGAGCTGATAGAAGTTTTATATCCTTATCGCTTGCCTCTATGCTAAATATTCCGTCTATTACAATAGATACCTTTTATAATATCGAAATGGCTGACGGAAACTTAGTAAGCACAAACACTGTTATTAAAGGCTGCACTCTAACTTTGCTAAATCAACCTTTTGAAATCGATCTCATGCCAATTAAACTTGGTAGTTTTGACGTAGTCATTGGTATGGACTGGTTATCCAAATATCATGCCAAAATTCTCTGTGACGAGAAAGTTGTTCACATTCCTATCGACGGTGAAACTCTAATCATTCGAGGTGATCGAAGTAAAACTCGACTAAATCTCATATCCTGTATAAAAACTGAAAAGTATATATCTCGAGGTTGTCAAGTTGTGGAGAAGAAATCAGACGAGAAGAAACTAGAAGACATTCCTGTAGTTAAAGAATTTCTAGATGTCTTTCCTAAAGATCTACCTGGTATCCCTCCCGTTCGCCAAGTAGAATTCCAAATCGACTTAATCCCCGGAGCAGCACCTATAGCTCGAACACCTTATAGATTAGCTCCTTCAGAAATGCAGGAGTTGTCTAATCAACTTCAAGAACTAACCGACCGAGGTTTCATTCGACCAAGTACATCACCTTGGGGAGCTCCTGTCTTATTTGTTAAAAAGAAAGACGGATCTTTCAGAATCTGTATCGATTACCGAGAGTTGAATAAACTTACTATAAAAAGAAATTAGGTTCAACACCCATAACCCCCAGGAATCGATGGGACTTATTCTGATCAACTTCAAGTTCAAGCGTTTACTCAAAAATCGCTTAAGTCAGGTTACATCAACGAGAGAGTAAGGGAGAAGATATTCCTAAGACTATGCGGTATTTCAAGAATGAGATACGGACACTAGGAAATTTCAGGTCATGTCATTGGGGTTAAACAAAATGCACCTGCTATGTATTCATGGATCTCTTGAATCATGTTTGTAAAACTTATCTGGATAATTTTGTAATTGTGTTCATCGATGATATTCTTATCTTTCTCGCAACAAAGAAGGAACATGAAGTCATCTCAAAATTAACTTGGAATTAACTCAAAAAAGAAATTGTATGCCAATTTCTCTGAAATGTGATTTTTGGAAACAAAAACGTGGCGACAATAATTTTGGTCAATCTCAATAATCAGACAAGGACTTCTCAGTTGACACCTGCCAAGATAGAACTGTTAAGTATTGACAACTCGCCCGCTACAACCCACAGAAGTGCGTCAATTCTAGACTGCCGCACGCTATTACGAAGATTTATTGAAAGGTTTTTCAAGATTGCAAAGCCAATGACTAAAATAAACTCCCAAAAATAAGAGTTATATCTGGGGCGAAGAACATAAAATCACAGCTATTCACTCCTTAAAACAAAAAACTCTGCGAAGCACCAATCTTAGCTTTACCAGAAGGGAAACGATAATTTTGTTTCGTTTACTTGTATCATCACTTCAAAGGTTTAGGAGCCGTACTAATGCAACAAGAAAAAGTCATTGCGTATGCATCTCGACAACTCAAACCTCAAAGAAGAAAACTAAACCACACACGTCTCGAATATATAGCAGTAATATTCGCACCTAAAATCTGGAGACACTATCTATAACGGTAACAAAGTGTTCAGTTTTCACTGATCAACAAAGCCTTCAACATATTCATTCGTCTACAAAGAATTGAATATGAGGCAACGCCGATGGTTAGAAACTACTCGCGAGATTATGAATTGTGAAATTTGTTAGTCATCCGCGAAAAGGCAAATGTTGTAGGCAGATGCCATAAGGTCGAAAGAAACAAATCAAACCATCCTTCGATTCGAGCATTAATCTTAACCGTAACCAGCAAAATTACCATTTCAAATCCTTGAAGCCCAAAATGAATCCTCAAAGAAGAAAATGTCCAAAAACAGACAACCTACGAGGAATGGACCAATCATGTTTGAATTCGTCAGATGGGAACTCGTTTGTAATCAAAAACCGAATGCTGGTTGACCACTTTTTGGCGATTTGAGAAACTTAATCCCATGCAAACAGTCCATAAACCCAAATATTCTATTCACCACAGATCTTGATAAAATGTACCAATGATATAAAGAAACTCTATTTGTGCCTAACATTAAGGCAATCATCGCAGAATATGTTAGCAAGTGTTTTGACAGTAGTTCTAGAGTTAAAGTAAAGGCAGAAAGTTCAAAAGCCATCTGGCTTATTGGTACAACCAGAAATTCCTATGTGGAAATGGGAAAGAATAACAATGGATTTCGTCACAAAGCTACCCAAAACCTCAACCGGACATGATGCCATCTGGGTCAATTGAAGATCGTCTTACCAAGTCAGCGCATTTTCATTCCCTATTCAGCGACTGATAGAAAGAAACTCTGTTACGAGATTAAACATCAAGAAATAAGTCTCTCGACATGGCGTGCCAATCCTCTATCATTCGATCGAGACAGTTGTCCATTTCAAACATCCAGATCCTGGCAGACACTACAAAATGCTTTTAGGTACTAACTGCACAAGACAAGAGTAATCCTTCTCATATCATCCTGAAACCGATTGGACAAAGTGAAAGAACCATCCCAAACACTCGAAGACATCAATGCGATCATGTGGTTATAGATTTCTGTGAAGAGGATGGGATAAACATTTACCATTATGTAAGAATTTTCGAACAAAAACAGTTAGTCATAGCCAGTATCAAGGCAATCATCCGTTCGAAGCACTTTATGGACGAAAGTGTAGATCACCTGAAATGCTAGGGCAGAAGTATTGGAGATTCTCAACATAATTACCAGAAATAATACAAGAAACCACATAAAAAGGACTTCGTACAAAATTCGCCAATGCTTGCAAAAAAGATGCAAGAGGATAGATACAGAAGTTACGCCAATGTAAGCGGCAAAAGCCTTTAGAAATTCAAGTTGGCAATCGTGAATTATGTTGAAAGAATCACCTCGCAAGGGTATCTTTACGATTCGGAAAATTGGAGGAAAGCTTAAACCACGATACATTGACCATTCAAAACTCTGAACGAATTGGAACCCGTAGCATACAACTAGAACTTCCTTCCAAAAGCATAGTCGAATCCACAATACTTTTCCACATTTCTAATCTCAAGAATGCATTATTCCCGACGAATCTCGTCTTATACAAATGAAGGAACTCAACTCGACGACAAACAACAACTTGTGTAGAAGAACTAGTAAGAAGATATGGACCGTGTGAGATCAAACAACTCAAGCGAAGTCGTATTCCTATAATCAAAGGTACGATGTGAAACTCTAAAAGAGGACCGAGTTTACATGGTAACGCGAAGACGAAAATTCATGCCAAATATCCTCAATCTATTTCAATCCTCACTCAAGTTCAAATTTAATCTCGGGGACGAGATTTCTGTAAGGGGAGGAGACTATAACAACCCACCATTTTCATAAATGAAAAATATCCATCTAATAAGTTAGATGTAGTACAATCTATCAATTTATATATGAATCTGCACCTTTTTTTAGGGAAATTTTTTGAGTTTATTACAATACATTACTTTGCCAATATCACAAAAATGCAATTATAAACCTCATAACTCAAGTTTCAACGGACTCTGGACGGAACCTGACGTATGGCAAATCATATCACATAATATGTCAAGCAAACATCGATACAATCAAGTCAATATCACAATATCAAAATTACAAAGTACAAAATACACCATATGAGGTGACATTACAACATCATATCAAAATGGGCTTTTAAACACACCAAATTTAAAAAAATCGGATTGCCCAAACCCTAACTTTTATGGAAGGGTTAACTCTTAAATTGACTGTACAACGCTACTAAAGGCATGTGTCAGGTAATATAACAGTCTCAAATTGAAATATATAATCTCTTATAATTAAAGTAAAATAGTCCTTAAAAGTTCAATGTATAATCATTAACTCAATTCCATACAATAACCGTTTTTAACCTCCATATTTATACTCTCATACTCTTCACTATCATTTGTGAGCGAGCTACTATACTCATTTTACAAGATGTAAACCCTAAATATTCTATTCATAAAGTTTCATACATCTTTTTGCACTCAAAACCATAATTCAGAACCCTAAACCCTAAAACCGAGCTAGTTTCTAAGCCATAGACGCTGTTATTCTTCTTGGCTTTTATCCATTGTAAACCCAAACCAACACTCAAATAAGTTTGTAAAAGCTTTATTTTTACAATCATATCAATCATATAAAATCATTAATCTAACATTATGTTTTGGCAACTGTACAGAGAAATCAAACCAGAAAACTTTCAACGAATCCAGAAAAACCCTAATTATGCCCTAATTGTAACTTTGACCCGTTTTCTCAATTTCAAACCATATATAACTTAAACCAACGACCAAAATTACATAATAAAAACTTTATAATAAGCGCCCTAGTATTTGTATTTCCATCATTCCCAAATTCAAGAGTATTCAAACTATAAGCCAAGAAAGTCAAGAAAACCCTAAAATGAGCCGTAGCTTGAACCAACGTTCTCACTCGACTTCAGCCCGGTTTTTCAATTCTAATCCGTTTTAACCAAACAAAATTCTAAACTTTTCTAATTACTCGCTTTTAGTGCCCAGACCTTAACAAACAACCAATTTCACAACATTCCTTAATCATTTATAACACCCTGTACCCATTATTAAAACCTTTGAAGAACCCGCGAACCCAAAATAGACCCGGTTTACTTCTATGACCATTTTGACCCCTCTAATTGCAACCGAAGTCCAAAAAAACCAATGTTGAACCACTTCTAGAATCATAGTATCTGCTTATGCACCTAATTGGAAACCAAGCCTTGTCAAATTTGAAAGCACGATGGCCCGTCTCTTATTGACCAATTTCAGCCGCGAACAAGATGATAAGCAAGAAACACCACCACCACAATCAAGCACTTTTTCCTAGACCCTCACACACTTTCCATTATCCAAGCTATAACACCTCACCCTAACTAGACCCTCTATGTGTCATACCAATCATAAGCTTTGCTAATTCCATGGCTACTATAAATGGGTATAAATTAAGTGAGCAAAAATTTTGTTCAATACTTCCTTCAATCCCCACACTTCCACCAACTAAAACCCTTCATAGAATGCAATACTTTTGCACTAAAAGATTCTAATATGATCTATAATAAGTTCTCAAAGTACAGAAAGGAAGCAAAAGAAACCAAGAAACGAAGCCCGAGAGTCGTTACTCTAGCCGTACGAAGCCGAAAGTCCCGATTCTGACCCGTTTCCAAGCTATAAGCTCAAACCAGGTTTCTAAAGCTTATATTCTGCTCATGTAACGTCATAATGTTCATATGTTCTTGCTAAAATCATAATATAAAGCTTTGAACTCAAAAACCTACTGTGGTTTTAATATGCCTTTTTGAAACCAAAACCAGACACCTCGAAACCCTAATTTCATGTTTTTTACTGTTAAACTATGTGTTAAACTTGTAAACTTTGTTAAAATCAATCTTAATAAGACTATTATAGATGTTAAGAATAGTAGCTTTGATAAGTCATAGAGAATTTGAGCCTAAAACCCGCGACCTTTATTTCATTTTGAAACCCTAATTTGGACCGTTTTATATACCTTTTAACTAACGAATCCGTTAATATTAAACTTAAGTTGTGATTAAATCATTGCCTCATATTTTGGTTTATTATAACTTAATAAATGACTATTGAAAATGATAAAATTAAACTTGATGGAAATTGGAAGAGTTTTGTATTATAGTATCCATGATGCAAGGGGATAAATATCGTGAAATTATTAGAAACTTATAACTAAAAGGACTAAAAGTGTCTATTTTTATCAAAGTTATAACTATCTAGGGGTCTATGTATGTCACTTTTCCAAAGTCCAAAGGTTTACTTGTATATCAATAAAAAGTTGAAGGAACCATAAGTCGTAAAAATATGCAAACCCTAGAGGTCTACTTGCAGTTTTCCAAACCCCAAGGGTCTAAAAAGTAACATTTTGAAAAATTGTAAAACATATTCAAAACATACAGACATAGCTATAATTTAACGCGACCACGTTGCTAACATCTCCAGATATGAATAGAATGCTTAAACCTACTTATGTTCTAATCCTTATATCATTCATCTACGTTGTGCTTTACAAAAATCCAGTCCACATCCATATCATAACCACATATACTATGGAGCTTCGTATTAAGAATTTATCTTGGTACTAACGTTCTGTCTGAATTTGTTGGGTGGGGGGGGGGGGGGGGGGGGGTGGGTTTTTATTTTTACGATTTAAAGTGCCTAGCTCCACAAACGTTTTACTAAATGACCTCTGAAACTATGATGGCGACGAACGGTGTTATGATAATTTTAAATCAAAACCAACATCGATATCCAAAAACCTTATCATATACAATCAAACTAAGACTATTGCCCCTAATCATATTAACCCAGGTTGTCTTGATTGGCCGTGTGAAGCCGTTACTTTCATTTCCCAATAACATTAGCTAACAATTTTCCCTAAAAAACTGCTCAGGGTGAGTTCAGTAGCCTCACATTTCAATCTTTTTATAAACCCCCCGCGAGGGAGATACATGCTATAACAATGAAATGCAATTATTTCTACATGCAACTTTCAATTTACTATGCCTAAGTAACTGCATTTGGCCTTTAAAGTCCCCAAATCATGAACCGTTTAATTACTCTCTGAATAAGCGCGAAAGATGTTATAGATACTAGTAAGGGCCTGACACCCCGTTGGGTTATCCCAGTAACGATAACCAATTACTTGCACATCATTAAAGTCAAAGCAGAGTATTTATAGCAAAGGGTGCCCGCAGGGGCAATATTTATCATTATAACCAAGGCATCGGGTTTCATGAGCTAAGGGCATAAATAAATTATGTATTTCAAATACTGTGTGTATATCAAAGTAACCCAAATATCGCATTAGCATTCAAATTAATATTCTACTTAAACCTAGGGATTCACTCATCTATTTGTTTGACTTTTAGCAAGTTTTACATCTCAGGTAAACTAATGGCACAAGAGTGAGAGGACAAACGAAGATGAAAAACCGTTATCATTCAAATGTTATATTTTAGATTCTGGAAACCTCTCATTTGTAAAAACTCTGAAGAAATAATGAATGATAACTTATTTCAAAATGACTCTTTCGATATCGTTTTTCTCTATTATTTATGACTATTGTACCCTAGAAAGTAATAACCAAAAACTTGCCATTTGTGTCTCTTACGACGTACGGCTCACCTTGAAAAGTTAAACAAACTATAAAGTGGGTATAAGGAGGGTTGTTCCGAGGAACTACGACCCGAAAGGAGAAATAAGCTTCGCGCTATTCCTACTCCTCCGCTCACCTGTGCGTTTATCTTTTTGAGAGCTACCGTGAAGTAAGTAGATTATTTGGTTGAAGTTGTCTTATCTCATTGTCCGGTAAAATACATTGTGAATAAATCATTGAAAAACCAAAAAATTAGTGTAAATTTTCTTTTTATATTTCTATTTTGTGCATGCGCACTCGTTCTCAAGCCCGTAAACGTCGACAACAACAAGTCCGACAAACTTCTGTTGAATCACCAAATCTTGAGAAACCAAATCCTCCCATAGTTACGATGGAAGATAATCGTACTATGGCTCAATTGCTCGAAGCACCCACCGAGGGTTACGAGGATGCAATCGTTGTTCCCGAGATCAACGCAAACAATTTTGAGATCAAGCATGGTCTGCTTAACCTTGTTCAAAACAAACAATTTTTTGGACACGATAAAGAAGACCCACATGCTCACATCCGATATTTCAACAAGATCACTTCTACCGATCGGGTACACTGCTCGTTAAAGTGTTGTTTTTGCTTTAGTCGGGAAAATATAAATTTAAAACTTGAATCAATAAAATATACACCACACAACGACACATCAAGTTTTTGGCGCCGCTGTCGGGGAGTGAAGTTGTTTAATTCTTATTTATTAGTGTTTTAGTTTAGTTTAAATTGCATATTTGTGTGCTTGTTTGTGTGTTTAAATTCCTGCATTGTATATTTTGCATATTGTGTTTGTGTGCATTGTTACAGCTTGTTGTAACATTCTGAGTCGAATACTGAATACGGCGTATCCATCTCCTTGGATACGGCGTATAATTTTTTTCTAAACCAATACAGCGTATTCGACTCTATCATCAATACGGCGTATTATTAGTCCATTTAACCTTTTTCTTCGCAGCAAGTTTATTACAGGAAATGGACGACCCCAACATCACAATGGAAGAGTACATCCAGCTTATGGCTGATAAGGCTCGAGGGCGTGATCAGACGTTTAATTGGGAAACTGCTACGTACGATGAGGTATATTGTGATGATCCCGATCTTTTCACATATTTTAAGACAGATTTCCCAGCTATCGTCTACAATGATGCATCGACATCAAATCAAAATGTTTCTTACGAACCAACTATAAGTATTTACAACGCAATTAAATCTGACATTGATTTTCACATATCTTTTTCCGATTCTGAGGACGAGGATTATACTATTATATATAACAAGGAATCGTCTTCTTATAAATTAACTCCTATCAATGATTTAAAACCGGAACCGATAAATGACTATGTTGAA
>BQNB010006800.1:0-16468 GCA_026074375.1 Tanacetum coccineum
ACTCCCATAGGGTACTGGTAAGTATGATATTCTAGGCGAATACTCATCCTTGTGGGTTTCAGAGTTGTTCCAGAAAGTGCGGCGTATAGTGAATACGACATCAGATTAATACTTGCGCCAAGATCGGCCAAGGCGAGATATTCAACTGAGTTTGCAAGGGATTAGAAAACTTTTGGGGTCTCCAAGCTTCAGTGGGATCTTGTTTTGAAGAATCGCTGAGCATTCCTCAATTAAGAAGGCAGTAGAGATTTGATTCATCTTACTTTTGTTGCTTACAAGATCTTTTAAAAACTTGCCATAATTAGGCATGCCTGCCAAGACATCAACGAGGGGTACGTCGATCCTGACTTCTTTGATCATGTCTAAAAACTTGGCATATCGTGCCTTTATTTTTTCTTTGTTTAAACATTATGGATATTGAATTTTTGGTATATAGGCTTTAAGTGGCGGTGTATCGGTCTGAGTTGGTTTCTTGGGTAGAGGTTATGCCTCTTTTTCAACTTCTTTTGCCTCGTCTTCACTATCATCAAGGAAGACGGCAGTTTTGGTGTTTGGGTTAGCTGGTGGGTTATAGGTCTTACTACTACGTGTGAATATGACATTCGCGTGCTAATTTCGAGTAGGCGGTGGTGGGTAAGGTTTTTTGTTTGATGTTGAAGATTTTGGATTGGTTTGGGTATTGCTAAGCAGTGTACCCGTGGGTCTTGAAGATTGGTGATCAGAAATTCTACCAAACTTTGTTTCAAGGTCTTGAATCGCAGCTTGATGATTCTTTTGTCCTAGTTTGACTTTGGTTTCGAGATTGTAGAACTGGTTCTTGACAAAATCATTCACGGTCTTTTATGCTATAACGAATTCTCTCATAGTTTTCTCGAATTCTGATTCGTCTGGTTTCTTTTCGGGTAAACGTAGAATTGGCGGGTTCTCCTCACCAGGGTTTGAGTTTCGGTTTTCATGACGATCGCGCCAATTGCTAGAATTTCGACCATAATAATTTCCTCGATATCCTCCTCGATATCCGCCGAATGCATAGTTTGCTTCTTCTTCTTGGGTCCTCCCATAGGTTTATCGTAGCAATATGATGATGGATGGGGTCCTCCACATTTGTTGCATCCATCTCTCATTTCTTTCATGGCTCATCTGATCTCTTTGAATTGTGAATCAATCCTTGTCGTTAAGGCTTCTATTTTTTCCAATAATGGTGAATGATCTTTACTTTCGGCGAAGGCAATGGTTTTATAAAGGGGTTTGGTTTTGTTCTCTTTTGACCAATCGAGTTTGAGAAAAACTCGATCCTCGAGCAACTGATGTGCTTCATTTGGGGTTTTGTAAAGGAAAATTCCTCTGGCATCTAAGATAGCTTGGGTTGGTTCGTCTAGTCCGTGGTAAAAGATTTAGATTATGGTTCCTCGTCCTAAACCATGTCCATGACAACTACGAAGTAGATCCTTCATACGTAGCCAAGCGTCGACTAGTGATTTGTGATGTTGTTGGGTGAAACCTCGAATTTCTCCTATGAGTCGGTCAAACATAGCGGGTGGAAAGAATCGGCTTACGAAAGCTTGTCTCATTTCTTCCCAAGTGGTTATCACACCGGGGCTTAGTTCATTGAGCCAAATCTTGGCTTCTCCCGCTAGGGATGATGCAAAGAGTTTTAGTTTGATGGCATCCACGTTTGTGTCGCCATAACGGAACATTCCACATACTTTGATAAATTCGATGATGTGCTTGTGCGGATCGGCCCGTGAGTGTCCGTCGAATTGTCGATCTTCGATCATGTAAAGATGGTGTCCTTTGACGGTGAAGTTGTCTCCAAGGTCAACCGCGACAATAGTGTCCCCGGGAGTAGGTGCTACGACCTTATTGTTTCCCCACATGGGTTGGTCGTCGGCCATTAGGAAGGGTAGGTCAAGAAATGGGTTATAGACTACTTCGGCTTCAAAAAGATTCTCGAAGGGTGGATATTTGGTTTTTGGAACTCAGTCTTCAACGGGTATGAATTAATTTTACTTCTTTTTCTTTCTTAAGGCTTGGTGGATAAAACGTTCGGGTTTAGAATAAGGAGTAATCGGGTTTTGTCCAGCAGAACGTGTTGGCATTGAAGGGGAAAACTCAAATAAGATCAAACCCAAAAGGATTTAAAAGATTGGAAAAAATGGTGATTTTTGTCAGAAGTTGCTGCGCCATGCGGCAGAGGGCTCGTCGAGGGACTGTGCCGGGGGGCAGAGAGATGCGCCACGCGGCTCCAAGGGTTCTGTGATTTTTTTTTAAAAACGTGGCACCTAGGGACAATGGAATCACGAGACCTAAATCGTAAAACACGATCAAATCCCCGACAGCGACGCCGAAAACTTGATGCGTGCGATACGGGTCGGTTTTAAATTTATAACTCAGTATACCAAATTCTTAAGCAACACATACGAGCAAGTGAACTCGTCCGTAGTAGCAAGATATTGAATGGTAAGCTAGGATCGTTTGCGGGGATTTGGGTGTTTTGACTTGATAAAGATTTCGATGATAAAAATCCTAATATGCAAGCAAGCAATGATGAAAGTTATTCAATAATAAATAGATGTAGTTGGTTGGACTTAGTTTGGGAATCCGATTCGATATGATGGTGACAAAGACTAACAAGTTGATTAAAAGAATTGGAGGTTATCCAATCTATTATTTTTAAAACTGTTTACCTTCGTCAAGACTCCTAGTGACAAAAACAAGCATTAGGCGCAATCAATCAATTCAAGACTAAAACAACCTCTACGAGTTTGATTCGCGGTTCGTTTCACAAATCACAGGCATCGATAATTATGTTCCTAGTTATACCAAACCGCTTAAGAAATGGTCAATACAAAAGGTAGCCGATCGTAGACAAAAAGGCGATAATTGATTGATTTACAATATCCCTTTCGGCCTATGATATTCTCAACAAACAATCCGGTTTATAAAACTATGCCACTTTGGAACATAAGAACAAATGGTTTTAAGACTTAGCTTGAAATTGAATTAAAATGCCACACTATCATAATCAAATCTTCATACCACAAACATCATCTAACCAAGCACATAAAGGGACTAGCCACTCATATTAAATAAAGACATAATTCCAGAAAATAATGCATTCATAAACATAATGAGAGTTCTTACATAAGTATTGCAAAAGCTTAAAGGAATGTAAACTAGGAAATGACAAACTTGTGACTTAGAAGGATCCTTCCTCCTTCTTGGCTTTCCTGGAGTTTCTTCCTGACCTTCCTAGACTTAGATGGATTTGGAGAGGAGTAGTGGCTATGAGGATTAGGATTTTAGGGTTGAAGAATAGTGAGGTGTGTGTTAAAATGAGGCATAGGGGTCTCCTATTTATACTACAATTTTATGTCGGTTCCAGGCCCTAAAGGGGTGTCCAAAGTCGGTTTAGAGGGTCTAGATCCTTCTTGTTTATTCACGTTTCTTCTAGAGTGAAATGAAAAACATAGGCTCTAAGAGCCAGGTGGCACGACCTCCTGCCTGGCGGCTGGGTGGTCGTTGGTGAGATTACTCTGTTGGATCTTTCGTTTAATGCTCTTGTTCGAGTTATGCTTGGCCGTGGGCCTTCGTACTTCACCATATCTTTATTACAACTTGATCTCAGGTCTTAGAAGCTTGAGTAATTTGATTTCTTCTTGTTTGAGATGCTTTCGCTCTTAATCCTGACACGGGATTCTTCATACTTGAGACAATCTCTGCATGTTCGTCTCTCCTTTTTCTTGTTTTCTTGTATTTGGCTGCAATTACATTAGAAAGCATATTTTGACATAATCGAGTAATAAAACCATAGGTAACTGACCAAATAACTAATACAAAAGTATGAATAACTCTTCTAAAGCATACTCGATTTGAGCATTATCAAAGAGGCTAGTGCAAGTATTGGGTTAATTTTGTTGTAGCCACTATCACATTCATCTTTTTGTAAGAGATTGTCTCATTGATTTTCTTAATTTTCCTTGTAAAAGTATTTATATTTTCTTGTATTTTTTAAAGGTTAGAATGTATTTATATTTTTTATTGATTATTTGTAAAAAAATCTTGGCATTGTACTTAAGATTTCAGAGCTAGAAAACTTGATAAAAGTTGATTGATAAGTTTGGATTTGGGATTGTTTTGAAATCGGTAGGTTTAGGAGGTATTCTGAAAATATTGATAAACTTTGAAGATTGGAAAAAAAATATAGTAACCTATGCCTATGTCTCAACTTCGTTTCGCCAGGTGAATCGAGTCGTAACGATACCCGGTGACTTTTCTAGAAAATAAACGGTAAAAGTGGTCACAAACCTCACACTTAATTTCAATTGAGTATGACTCCAAATTTTTTTGTAGAAGTCACTATTTTGGTAAAACTAAAACCTGTAGAGGACACATTAACTTATATATTATAATATACTATATAAATAATATATGTATATGTATAATTAAGTATATGAATATATATATTATGTATGTGTGTGGTGGTCTATATATATATATATATATATATATAAATTGTTTGTGTGTGTGTGTTGTGTATGAGGAGGTGTGGTGTGTGTATATATATAAATAATATATATATATATATATATATATATATATATATATATATATATATATATATATATATATAGAAAATATTATATATATATATATATATATTATATTATATATATATAATATATAGAATATATACAACTGATATATGGTTTAGGAGATACGTTCGTTTTCTCAAGGCGGTAAAAATCTATAAAAATCACAGATTTGTTACTTGTTAGAAAACTTACTATATGACCTTATTTTTACAAAAAAATTGAAGTGTTCAGGCCCACATATCAGAAAATAGACTCGTTTACTTTTTCGTAGGCATAAAAATCAAACCGAGACCATTTACGGATTAGGAGATATAAGCTCGTGAAGTTGGTTAAAACCAAAAAATTTGGACAGCCCATATGCTTTTGGGCTTATAAGAATTAAATTGGGTTTTTGTTGTTGGGCTTATAAATATTAATTTGGAAGGGTTTTGCTAACCACAACCCACGGGGGTATGATTAAGGTTACCTTAATTTGAAAAATCAACAATTAATAAACATCGAACATTCCAAGTTTACCAACACATTCTATAATTATAATCACTAAATATGCATTAATTTGGAAATAATGAGTTCATTAAATGCTATTTTTACACAAATGGAACCCTTAATCACAACCCTAAAGGTTGTGGTTAGCAAAATCCGATACGTGTATTTGGGCTTATAAATATCAATTTAAATACTTTTATTTGGGCTAAAAAATATTAATTTGGATACATGTATTTGGGCTTATAAGTATTAAGTTGGATATTTGTTTTTGGGCCTAATTATTTTATAAAAACTAAAACTTTAAGTATAATGCCAAAATTTATAGAAAGATTTTATAAAAACTTATTTATTAATATTATGTAATATTTATAAATACTAAGACGCGGCGTTACTTTTAGGTTGCAAATATGATTTTTCTCAACTCCCGACGTTTATTTCTCGCTATCTATTATCATATCGCATAAGGTGAGTTCACGACCCCCTCTTTTTAAATGCTTTACACGTTTTTGGGGTGATTTGCATGAATATTACTGACTTACGAAATATTTGAGCGTACTTTGCATATTATTTTATATGCGAGTGGCTTATATGAACTATTTTGGACTAATTGGACAATTTAAGCTATTTGGACTATATGGACTTCTTGGACATTTTGAGCTATATTGGAAAATTTTTGAACTTGATAAATGCTTTTAAGTATTCGCAAGATCCTCGTTTTACTACTCTCTATTTTAGGAAATTTTGCATACTAAGAACTAATTTTTAAATCTGTCAATTGTCATATTGATACTTTGCGTTTTATCTTATGATATACGTATGATTTGCACATTGTTGGACTTCGCATATTATTTTTATAATATGTAAGACTTGGTTAATATTAAACTTCACGTATATATTTCTAATATGTGTGACTTTTATTAAAAATGAGACTTTGCGTATTTTGTGTGAATACGTAAAATGCATGGATATAGTGTTAGGTGTGTGGGATCCTGTTCTTTCCCCTCACATATTTAAGTCCCCCATTGGGTTCCTGTTCTTACCTAATTTATACGTACTTGTTGCTCTCCACTATTCAGGAGTGTAGATATTATGGATATCGCTATTAGAGGTCGGCCAACCTCTCGTTCCACTGTTCAGGAATTTGCATAATATTTAAATATATGGGCAGTCGTTCATTTGTCCTTTGAAACTATATTTTATGCGTGTGCATTTTACTGGAACATTTAACTTTAATATTAACCAAGTGACTTTGAACATTTAGACTTTCAGTTATCGAACATATCTGTATATTATGAAATTGTGTGTGAATTTATACGATACAAGTCTTGTATGGGCGGGACATGTATTAGGATAAATTCATATGAGTCTGGCCATGATGTCTTCTTTTATAAACTATATTTTAAGACTTGTTCATTATCATAGAAGTGTAGGTGAATATATTTTATTACAAGTCTTGTATGGGCGGGACTTGTAATATGATAGATTCACATGACTCTTGCCATGAGGACTTATTTATAAATAGGGTTTACCAAATTTTTATAAACCCGTGTACTCGACAACTATTTTCATAGTTGACCCGTTTTCTCATGCATTTCAGGCGATCGTCAGTAGTTTTATTATGAAGGCATTGCATCATGGTCTTACAATGTCGTCTCTTTTAATCTGTGTGGTAAAGACAAAGCTTTTGTTTAACAATAAACTTACATATAATTGCCAATGTTCGGCGAAGACAATTATGGTATTATTATACTATTTCTTTCAAATTAATTTATGGTATTGTACTATTGCCATATGCTTGTCCCTTGAGCTGTCGCACTTTATGTTTTCGCTTTAGCGGGGTGTTACAGATTTGGTATTAGAGCGTGGTTATAGTGAATGCCGGTTTTTGAAAACTAAAAAAATCCCAACTATAACCAAAAAGTACTTTTATAAAACACCAAACATGATAGGAGTTTACTAGTCTCGACATTGCATCATTTGACCTTAATTAGACAGAACTTGATCAACTCTGTCTAATTCAGGTAGAATCATGGAATGTCAAGAATAGTTACCAAGTATCGTGTTTGGTGAAGTCATAGGCATAAGGTCACCTGAAGTTGCATTGGTCATGTGCGTTCATATTTTGTACATTCATGTTTGTTCTATAGTCCAATATGTCATTTTATATGTGATCCTTATCTTTACCGTTTTATGACCCGATAGACGAAGCACGTCTTTGTTTTCGTCATGACGTGGTCGCTAAGTCACATCCCTCATCTTCCTATATATTATACGATCCAGATAAAGACCCTCGACAAATATTAGTATTCTGATCTTCCTGAAGATTCAGTGAGTGAGTTGCGATGTACATCTAAATACTCTCCGTACCCCTACCCTGCATAGGACCCCGATTAGGACTCGTCAATAAATTTCGAGTCAGAATTTGAGGCAAGCAGAAGATGAACTGCGTAAGCACGACATATAGAGACGTTTATTCCTTCGTTATTAGAAACTAAGTCGACCTATATTTCGGTCACGTTTCTGTCTTATTTCGTCATATTATTAAGCCAACTGTTTTGGCTGCGAATTGAGCATGAGTGCTCGACTAGTTCATAACCATTCAGTGGTTGATTGATTCATCCCAACAGTATTGTTGGAAGAACATTTTAATACATCATAACCGTCTTATTTTCGGCTGGGAGTTGAACTCCTACTGGTAGCCGTCTTGTTGGAAGGCCATTTATGGCACATATAGCTCGCTTTCATAGCTTAAAGCATACTTTTACCTTTGTCATATTTTGATCGTAATATGACACAAAACTCTTTTTCCTCCGCGCCAATTATGGCATTTAATGGAGTATATGGCCCTACCTTGCGTATTGCACGTGACTATCTTCTTATCAACTATGTGGATTGACATTGGTTTTACCGTGGAAATCCGTTACTTTTAACGTTACATTCTTAAAGACATCCGATGAGACGGATTACGTCATTAGTTACCCTAAGAGCAACTCGCCTAGGAATCTTATCACTCTATTTGTTTGGTTATATAACCATCGCCTAAAAGACTCCTTTTGAGATAAAAGGATTAATACGAGAATGAGATACTTCTACTTGATAATTTGCTTAATCGCGTAACCATGACAACATATTTCGTCCTGGCATTTGAGTTTCGGAGATGATACTAATTTGGATGATTCAAAGTCCTTTGTAACAAAAATGTGTATAAGTGACATGTTTTCTTAAATACCTTTTAAAGCATAATGCTTTAGTAGTTTTCAAATGGTTGCATGATTTGAGTATCAAGACCTATGTACTATAAGGTACATCTAAACCTCAAGTATCGTTGAATAATGTTATTCAACACGTGTTTGGAAAAATGTTTTAACATATAAATTCTTTTGTATTAAATTTATTATGCCTATTTATTACGAATTCAAAATTTTAAAACCGTTATTATACCTTACTTGAACTATTTTATTAAAAGCTCTTTTATTACGATTTATGCTGAAAATCTAACTTTATTAAAGGTCACTAAGAAATGCGAGCTTTTACAAATGTATCTTTTTGCACGATTATCATTACCAAATTTTAAAGTTAGGCATGGAAAAAAATTCCTTACTTTACGTAAACTTTTGTGGTATCTCTTTTTACATAAGTGACATTATGATAAATTTTAAATTATATTACATACATACGTACTCAAATTATACTTTGGTCAAGCGTTTTCTCAAATAAATGTCCTTGAACAAATTTTAAAACCATATCTCCAAAATGAATCACGCGCAGCCTAGGAACGAATCTTGGAAACCAATTACTGTACCTCTATGCTCTACGAACCTAGAACAAATACGAGTTGTTTTATGTTGATCCCACGCCTTGATCGATTCTTTAGTATATAAAGAGTTTGTTACCTTGGAAGATTCCAAAATAACAATGATTGAGACTTTGTGAATATACCAAAGTGTATGCGGAAACTACACTTTGATACTCTAGAGAAATGTATAAAATAGTAACAATCACTCACACACAATAGATACCAAAATCACTGCTTCAATATTATAAACAATACGAGTACTCTCTAAGTACTGGGGTTACACAACCTTGAAGCAATTACAAATTCTCTCTAAGTGTATATCTTAAAGTTCTACCTATCACTACTCTAGGGATCTCCTTTTATAGAAATACAAGGAACCCTTTTACACATATATCTGCCTATCTATTAGGAACAGTTACAGTTCAAAACTAAATATTCCGAAATACTCTCCATACCTTCTTATCTTCATATCATCAGCTTTGACTATTTAGCAGTACAAACCTCTTCAACTAGCAGTATTAAGTTTCATTGGCAGTACTAACTTTGTGCTGGCAGTACTAACTTTGTGCTGGCAGTACTAACTCCTTTAGTACTGTTGGCAGTATTAAGTCCTATGAAGATTTATTCCCAACAATCCTCCCCTAAACTTGTGATTGTCCTTTAAATCAACAAGTTTCTTCTGAATAAAATCTTCTATACTGCTGATGATTCTTTCAAACACTTTTGTCATTTCTGCACTTGATTTCTTATGAACCTAAGGAGTTCGAAAGCTTGTGAACTCTCATGGTCTACCTCCAATCTTGTACTCAACATCTTTGACAGCATCTCTTGACTCAAGGGATACTTCTTTTCTGTCAACATATGGATCGCCAGTCCATTGCTCATCAATAAAATATGAATACCACAGAAATCATGTAATCTCCAGCTCAAAAGATTGTATTCATGTTGGTCTTTCCAAATCTCATCATCCTCATCAGGCTCAAACAAGGTGTGTAAATCTCCCCAAAGCATAAGATCAAAACCTTCTTGGATTTCTTCCTGGGCTCTTCATCTGTCATTATACCTTTACCCTTATCTTTTCTTTTCTCTGCACTCCTTCTTGAGTAAGTAGCCGTTTCCCCAGCAGTACTAATGTGTACTCCAGCAGTACTAACTGGAGGAACTTCTTCACTAGCAGTATCTTTCTTCTTGCCAGCAGTACTAATTTGATCACTAGATTTCCCACTGCCCTCTTGCTCATGGATGACTTCAGTTGGAGTTATCTCTTGTATAAAAAGTTCAGTTTCAGAACTTGCTTTTTTCTACTGCTTGCTATGTACAAAATAGGGTCTTAGTTGTCAAGCCTCACAATAAGACTCCTTATGAACTCTTTAGGGGTATTAAACCAGCTATAGGATTTATGAAGCCATTTGGATGTCATGTTACAATTCTTAATACCTTAGATAAGTTGGGCAAGTTTGATGGCAAAAGTGATGAAGGTTTCTTTGTTGGGTATTCTTTAAGTAGCAAAGCTTTTAGGGTATACAACATTAGAACTAGGAAAGTACAGGAAAACTTGCATGTTGGGTTTCTAGAGAATAAACCTATGTTGGAAGGGAATGGTCCAAAGTGGCTGTTTGATCTTGATTCTCTAACCCAATCCATGAATTATGTGCCAGTGGTTGCAGGGTCTAGTTCTAATGTTTCTGCAGGTACACAAGAAGTTTCTGAGTCAAGCACACCATATCAACAAGATCAAGATTGTATTATCATGCCAATTTGGAAGGATGCTTCATACTTTGAAGATACTTCACTCAAATCTGTGGATGATGTACAATTACAAGATCAAGATGGGAATCATGATGATTGCAGTTTTCAGGATGATGGTATTGATGATCACCAAGTTAATACTGCCAGTCCACAAGTTAATACTGGTAGTAGAGAACTTAGTACTGCTGATTCTGAAGTTAATACTGCTACTTCTGAAGGATTGATGGGACCAATTCCTAACACTGAAGACTCACAAGAGGAGGATCAAGGCATTGATTTGGGGAATCTTTCACCATCTTATGCAGTTTCTTCTACTCCTCATACAAGAATTCACAAGGATCATCCAATTGATCATGTGATTGGTGATGTGCAGTCTTCTGTTCAAACAAGAAGGATGACAACTTCTTATTCTGAACTAGGATTTCTTAGTGCCATTTATGAAGGAAAGACTCACCAGGACTTGCATACATGCCTTTTTGCCTGTTTCTTATCTCAAGAAGAACCAAAGAGAGTTTCTAAAGCTCTTAGTGATCCTGCTTGGGTAGAGGCAATGCAAGAGGAACTCCTACAGTTCAAGCTACAAAATGTATGGGTTCTTGTTGATTTGCCTAAAGGGCATAGGGCTATTGGTACAAAGTGGGTCTACAGAAACAAGAAGGATGAGAGGGGAATTGTTGTAAGGAACAAAGCAAGACTTGTTGCCCAAGGCCATACACAAGAAGAAGGGATTGATTATGATGAAGTATTTGCTCCAGTGGCTAGGATAGAGGCTATATTTTCTGGCTTATGTTCTTTATCCGGTTTCACTGTCTACCAAATGGATGTCATAAAGCTTATTATAGGTCAAATTGAAGAGGAGGTGTATGTTTGTCAACTCCGGGTTTGAAGATCCTGACAACATGATAAAGTCTACAAAGTTGTGACAATCTATATGGGACTTCATCAAGCACCTAGAGCTTGGTATGACACATTGGCAACGTATCTTTCTGACAATATGGATTTAAAAGAGGTCAATTGATCAATATCTCTTCATCAAAAAGTCATCAAGGTCATATTTTGCTTGTTCAGATTTATGTAGATGACATCATCTTTGGATCTACCAAGAAGGAGTTGTGTGAAGAGTTTGAGAAGCTTATGAAGGATAAGTTTCAGATGAGTTCCATGGGAGAACTTACCTTCTTTTTGGGGTTGCAAGTTCAACAGAAGAAGAAAGGCATATTTATTAGTCAAGATAAATATGTTCATGAGATCCTAAAGAAGTTCAACTACACAGATTGTAAAGTCTCCTCACTTTTCCCACTGATTGGAAAGCGCCTTTGGTTAAAGATTCAGATGCTGATGATGTTGTATGACATTCTTTATAGGGATCCATGATTGGATCTTTGATGTATCTTACAGCATCTAGACCAGATATCATGTTTGCAGTGTGTGCATGTGCAAGGTTTCAAGTTTCTCCCAAAACTTCCCATCTCTTAGCTGTCAAAAGAATTTTTAGATACCTCAAAGGCAAACCTTCTCTAGGTCTTTGTTTTCTAAGGATTCTCATTGGAGTTTATGTTGCTTATACTGATAGTGACTATGCTGGAGCCCACACTTTGATAGGAATGTAACCTCACATGGAGGGTGTCATTTTTTGGGAAAATAGGTTGATATATTGGCAGTGAAGAAACAATCTGTGGTTGCCACTTCTAAAACTGAAGCTGAATATGTGGCTGCTGCAACATTGCTGTAGACAAGTTCTCTGGATCCCCAAAAACCTATTGCTTGATTATGGGTTCAATTTTATGGAGCACTAATTATGTACTTTGACAATAACAGTAACTATTTTTTGTATCATAGAAAATTCTTGATCAACACTCTAAAACAAATAAAATATAGAGATAGGCATCTTCCCTTTATAAGAGATTGTAATACTAAATAGTGATTCAAATGGCTCTAAAATTGATACTCAACTTTATTGTAGCTAGATCTTCTCTTACAAAAGGTTTTGATGCTGGTAGACTTTCTCTAGTAACTTGGTTTTAAGTACTGGTAGCTCAATCCCTAACGTGTCCAATCTCTTATATGTTTTTGTAAAGTGTGTTCTAAATAATAGTAACTGTTCCTAGTGTTTGGTATTTATACTGCTAGGTTAGTTTAGTATGGCTAATTTTATTTACATCCTGTTTTGTTAATACTGTTACATTATAATTTGTTAGTACTGCTAGTGATGTTTAGGTTTCTTTGTTAATCCTGTGCATAACACTTAATACTGTTAACCAAGAACCATGTTTGGCTTTTGTTTTTCTTGGTTTTTAAGCTAACTGTTTCAGGATATACACTGAAGTGTGACATTGATGTTAGTCCATAATGTATCATTTGAGGGGAGGAAACATGATGGTTGTTCTTACAGTGTTGGTTGTTACACCACACATCAAATGGTCATCAATTCACCATGTCTAATCGACATCAAGAATTGACTAGTCCAGAGCAAACGGCTCCTGGTAAAGACTGTCCAAATCCGTTGATAGTTGATAGTTTACTAAAAACTATATGGTCTCCATGCACCATGTTGTTTCAATAAAGCATTGGCTAGTCCAGAGCAAACGGCTACTGGTAAAGACTTCTCAAATCCGTTTATAGTTGGTAGTTTACTCAAAACTATATGGTAATCATTGCACCATGTTTTTCTAAATGAAGCAATGGCTAGTCCAAAGCAAACGGCTATTGGTAAAGACTTCTCAAATCCGTTTATAGTTGGTAGTTTACTCAAAACTATATGGTAATCATTGCACCATGTTTTTCTAAATGAAGCAATGGCTAGTCCAAAGCAAACGGCTATTGGTAAAGACTCATCAAATCCGTTTATGGCTGGTAGTTTGCCAAAAACTACACTTTGTGTGAATGTGTGAGCTAAAACAAAAGAGAGAATTGGTGAGCCTAAAAACAGAAAGAGAGCTGTGTGAAAAATAGACAGAGTGTCAAGTGAGCCAAAAGAATTGAGAGATGAATTGTGAGCCTAAAAACAGAAAAGAGAGATTGTGTGAAGTGTTTCTTTTAGTCCTTCAAATCTTTGGACTTTATACTGCTGTTGGGTGGAGAAGTTAATACTGCTGGATGACCGTTAGTACTGTTTGAGCCTAACAAAATTTTTCCATTAATTGATAGAGCCGTTGAGATATTTCCGCCAAATACATAGGGTATAGGCCTTTGACCAATTGGACTTTCGTGAACCTACTATAAATTAGTAAGATCTTTCACGTTTATCTTCAATCTTCTTAATATTGGTCAAACTATATTTCTCTGTTTTCTCTATCACATTGCAATTAACTTTCTCCAGACCTAATACTACCTTACACGATCACATCCCACTTGTTTACTTACATTTTCATTCATGGCACACTTAGAATTTTGTGACAAACACAATATGGTTGCGTATCTTGAAAAATCTACGGGTAGTGCAGGGTTTCATCCAATCATTGATTTCATCACTCGATGTCATATTCATTATGCACTTACCAAGAAACCAGAGGTGTGTGTCTCATTTATAAGACAATTTTGGAGGTCTGCTGAGATTGTGACTGATGATGATGGCTCCGTTAAGATTCATGCTACTATCGATGGACACTCACTGTCAATCTCTGAAGGTTCTCTAAGGCGACATCTAAAGTTGGATGATCAAGATGGGATTACCTCTCTTCCAACTACAGAGATATTTGCTCAACTGGCGCTTATGGGCTATGCTACTAACTCAGATAAGTTAACCTTTCAAAAAGGTGCATTTTCACCTCAATGGAGGTTTCTTATACATAATATCCTTCACTGTTTAAGCCCTAAGAAGACTGCTTGGGAGCAGTTTAGCAGTAACATTGCAGCAGCTGTCATTTGTTTAGCAGTAACCTAGGTTTGTTATTTCAGATACTGAGATAGGTGAAGATGATTCTTCCAAACAGGGGAGGAAATTCTCTAAGGAAGGAGTTCAAGATGATGAAGGAGTTTATGAAAAAGCAAGCAATGACACTGAGATTTTTGTTCAAGAAGTGACTCCAACAGAACTCATCCAAGATCAAGAAGGAAGTGGGAAAGCAAGTGATGAGGTTAGTACTGCTGGCTTGAAGAAAGGTACTGCTAGAGAAGAAGTTCCAACAGTTAGTACTGCTGAGGCAACTCTTAGTACTGCTGGAGGAACTGTTACATACTCAAGAAGAAGTGCTGAGAAAAGATCAAGAAAAGACAAAGGAAAAGCCATCTTGATTGAAGAAGAGCCTAAGAAGAAGTCTAAGAAGGATATTGAACAAGAACAGTTAAGTTTTGCTGAAGCAATTAGGCTTGAAGAACAGATGCATGAGGAACAAAGGGCTCAAATTGCTAGAGATGCAGAGATTGCTAGACAGTGGGATGAAGAAGAAAGGAAAAGAGCTATGGATGAAGCTAAGTCTACAAAGAAGATTGACTGGAATGATCCTTCAGTCCTTAGATATCATTCTCTCAAAATGAAGCCAAAGACTATTGCCCAAGCTAGAAGGAATATGATCAAATATCTGAAGAACCAAGGAAATTTTAAGATCACTGACTTCAAGGGGATGTCTTACAATGAAGTAAGGCCTATTTTTGAAAAGCTTTGGGATTTTAATCAAAAATTTGTGCCTATGGATGCAGAGAAAGCAAGTAAGACGCAAAAGTCTCCTGAAAAAGAAAGGTCTCCTGAAAAGATTGTGGAAGAAAAAGTTGTTACACAAGAGGAAAAGGAAGAACCTGTTAAAGAACCTGGAACAAAGAGAAAAAAGTCAATTCCTAGGAAGAGCACAAGGAAAAGACAAAAGATAGAGGAAGATTCAGAAAAAGAAGAACTCAAAGAACTTTTAGACATCATTCCAAGAGAAGAGGTTCCTATAGAAGTTGAATCCATTTCTACAAAGTTCCCAATTGTAGATTGGAAGTCTTATGTTTTGACTGAGACTTTCATGTACTATCAAGTATTCAGGGGAGATGGAAGTTCAAAGAATTATAAGATCTTTACTGAGATGCTAAGAGATTTTGATAGACATGATGTGGAGGAATTGTACAGACTTGTTAAGGAAAGATATAAGGATTCAGGTCCAAAAGGGTATGATCTCATGCTTTGGGGAGATTTGCACACTATATTTGAGCCAAATGCAGATGATAAGTTATGGAAGAATCTGCATCAATACAATCTGATAAGCTGGAGTTTGTATGATTTCTGTGGCATTCACATGTTATTGATGGACAATGGATTGGCAATCCATATGTTGACAGAAAAGAAGTATCCCTTGAGCCAAGAGATGTTGTCAAAGATGTTAAGTAGAAGATTGGAGGTAGATCATGAAAGTTCCCAAGCTTTTGAACTCCTTAGATTCATAAGAGCTCAAGTGCAGAAATGACAAAAGTGTTTGAAAGAATCATCAGCAGAATAGAAGATTTTATTCAGAAGAAACTTGTTGATTTAAAGGACAATCACAAGTTTAGGGGAGGATTGTTAGGAATAAATCTTCATATGACTTAATACTGCCAACAGTACTAAAGGAGTTAGTACTGCCAGCACAAAGATAGTACTGCCAAGGAACAGTACTAAAGGAGTTAGTACTGCCAGCACAAAGATAGTACTGTCAAGGAATCTTAATACTGCTAGTTGAAGAAGTTTGTACTGCTAAATGGTCAAAGCTGATGAACTAAAGATAAGAATGCATGGAGAGCATTTCGGGATATTTAGTTTTAAATTGTAACTGTTCCTAATAGATAGGCTGATGTAACATTTCTCATTTTCAGGTTATTTTCAACTTTAATAAATTCCATTATTTATTTTTAGAGTTTTACGCGTTCGCTTTTAATTATTATCTTATAG